>JALPQI010002776.1:0-85364 GCA_025490895.1 Thaumatotibia leucotreta | reverse complement strand
ATGAGTTTTTCATCAAATCATCATTAATTTCTAATGTTCTGCCTGCTCTTCTTGGGAATGCAGGTAGGGATGAGCTATCAATGTTATATTAATTATACAAACTATGACTTATTGGTGACAACTGGAATACGTCTGTGGCGCTCAGTAAAATAGGATATTTTATGAGTTCTGTGTATGCTATGCCTCTTAGTCGTAGAAAAAGTATAGTATGCAACGTTGTATTACTAGTTCAAAAAATGCTCGCTACGTCTTAAATTGCGATACTCGCCCTTCGGGCTCGTATCGCAACTCACGCCGCTCGCACTTTTTGACCCTTATAATACCACTATTGCATAAAATACTATTTTAAAATCAACTGCACCATCATGCGGGCTGTTATGAAAACAGGTAAGTAATAATAAATTGATTACTAGCAATCGTTTTCAAGCATAGACAGTTTAGCTCAGCTCAGAGTTTAGGTCAGCGCTAAATATTTTATAGGTACGTAGCTGTCAAAGTAGCCAAATCCAGTACGCAATATATTTGGTATGTATTATTATTATTTTATTAATTTAATTTATTATTAAGAGCCTGTCCCACTGCAGGGCAAAGGACTCCCTCAAATTTTTGTATGTATGGTATGTATATTATAATAAATTGTTTGTACCATTTTTTCAATACATACTCGTACCTAGTAAAAATATATACAGTCAGCGTCAAATAGGTAGTTTGTTTGTAGCCATCAAAATTACCAAATAGTTTGATTTGAAAATATTTATTTAGCGATAACAACATAGGTAGATAATTATGATAAGTGTTTTATGGTGATTTGACATTCATGTTAAGGTTAAAATTAAATATCTATGCATAGTCAACGAAATTATAGTTGCCGATTTCTAATATTGAACTTTTGACAGTTTAGAAATGAGCCTTATATACAGTGTGTAAATCTAATACGGGCGATCAATTAAACCAGGCAAGGGATTCATTAGTGTCATCATGGATTACAAGGTTTTTTTTAAGTTAATCTTAATTATGACCGCACAGATTTTTTTTAAGATTATCGGAGTAGCAATGTAGGTACGAACATTTCTGGCACCCTAGTGAAAAGGGGTATAAGTCGAATTTTGGCCAAATTGAGTTAAGTATACCAAAAAATTTAAAAAAAAAATGGCATCGGTTGGTGTAAAAGGATCTAAGATATCACGTAAATTGACAGAGTTACGGTCGTGTAATATGGTATAACTAACACAAATGATCATGCAGTGTCAGGTATAAGTTGAAATAAATTCTTACTAACAAAAAAAAGTATATCGTTGTAAAGTTACAAAAGGTATTAGTGTAGCTAAGTTTTACGCGTTTGGGTTTTTGTTGTGTGTACCGCTATAACTACTCATATTCTCTTGATGGTCACTCGGATAATGAGGATCCATGTGTATTTAAATCACTTTACACGAACAATAAAAACATTTTTTGAGATACAATTCGACATAATTCCATATTCACGAATAAAATTGTGTTGTTACGGGTACAAGTCGACTTTAATCACTTAGAATTACAGTTTTTTTACATGTGATACAATCCGTTTGCAGGAATTATATCCGTTTGCACTAAATTAAAAAGTATTAACTAACATTTACCACCAGTAAATTGACGGATTTGTACTAAGTTGTACCCTTTTACACTAAGTTTCGTTATATATACTTAATGTTTAAAATAGTGTTAATTTTTAAAATTTTATTTGCTTAGCGGTTAATTGTTTTTCTTAAAGTATGATTGTATTTTTTTTTTCATATTCAAGCTGTTAAATTCTGCTGCTTATTTGTTAAAACCTTTGTTAGTAATATTAGTTTGTGTTGACAGTTTTAAACGACCTAACGCAAATACTTTTTTTTTAAATTGTAGTAACAATTTTACTTAATGATCTAGGTAATATAGAAAGCGCACTATAATAGCCTTATACGAGTATTTGCTGCTGTTCTATGGCTGTTGCTATATCTATATTACTCCAGAAACATGTGATTAGAACAATTTCAAAACAGCCACCCGGAAACCATGCCTGGCCACTTTTTACGAATGCTAACATAATGAAAACAATATTATCACAATATTTTTTTAAATTGTCTACTAACGAAATTAATAAAGTTAATGTATAATTAACACAATAATTCAAGTTGATCGTACCTATATTTACCTATACAACTTTTATAAGAATTATAATTGATAGAACATAATAGTGACAGGCTTTTTATACTCGTCGATTAAAGTCTGTTCATTAAGATTCCATACAGAGTACTGCAATGCAACGTAACTATTTTTATCCGAAACAACTGAAATAACTTCTTTACACACTAGTGCGAGGAGTTGTTTATATCTGGCCTGGTTGAAAACTTCGGAAGGCCATCTGTACTGAAAAATGTCGTACGATACACATGCAAAAATGAAATTCGTAAATCGTGTCGATTTAAAACACTCCCTTCGGTCGTACTTTGCTTATTTATGCTTATTTAGAACTTATTTTTTTCACAGTTGTATCTTAATGTACATAACGATAGGCTATAGACAATAGTTTTTTTAATAAAATATCGATTTTCAATAGTATGTTATTTTAGGTGACTCGATAAGATACAAAATTGCCATTCAGGCGTTACGGAACGTACCTACCTAGCTGCGCGCACGACATCCAGGGCATAAAGTTATAATTCGGACAGTAGGACTATTTGTACTATTAAGGTTTTTTGTCGAGTACCGTGTTAGCAAAATAAGGCATGAGAAAAAAAAATATTATGACACGATTTTGATAATAATGAATAAATGCTACATTATGGAATTTTTTGGTACTATCAAATTTAAAAACATTTCATTTTATGATGCGTTGTGTTTTGGCTGTTGAAAAGAAGTAATATTTTTCTAATTCAAGGAAATAATTTCTAATAATAAATGAAAAAAATAAATATATTTATTGTAACTTATTTCATAGAATTGGGATACAATTGAAAAAAGTGATTAATATAAATCTTGTTATTCCCTTTTACACGTTACTAACATTTTGTGCACAATGGTATAAGTCGGTTTTTTTGGGATTATATTGTGTATTGTACATGCTATGCCATTAAAATTAATTTCGCAAACAAACTTAGCTAATTTTTTTTCGTAAAAGTACATCTCAAAAAGAGTTATCATAAAATAAGTTAAATGTATACCCGTTTTCACTAATGTCCAATATATGTGAAAAGGGGTACTAATTTGGTTATATTTCTAAACAGCATTTATTTCAGCGGGTACAAGTCAATTTTTTTTTAAACTATTGATTTTAGCCATAAACCAATGACTGCATGTGAAAGAGCGCGTTGTATTTACTCAAAGTACATTTACAGTTATTCTTATTCTTTAGCCATTTCGGCACAGTAATTTTGAATAATTTCGCCAATCGTTTTTTGGCTCTCCTGTAAAGTGGCAAATTTCGATTTATACCCCTTTTCACTAGGGTGCCAGATTTGTCATTGTTGATATGTCAGTTATGTCATCTGCTTTTGAAATTAGCTGTCAACGAGCGTTTAACTTGCGTATGTTGCTTTACATTGCGCGCCGAATTATTTTGTATGGAAAATTTTGTTGCTCTAATTTCAAGTAAAAGTTATTTGAATGTACTTATTAGATCGTAAACTAACACCCGTCAAGAGCTTCGCCCGTATTAGACTTACACCCTGTATATGACGTTAAGACAATCGAAAAAACGACGAGTCTTACCCTCATATTAATAAGGTTTAATCTATAACTATCAAAAGTTCATTCTTAGAAATCTGCATATATATTATGATCTGTTTACATAATTCTTAGCAAATGAGAGACGAAACATTTTCACGTACAATAAAAAACTGTGTATCCTTGTCTAACTGTATCAATTTTACAGTGACGAATAGTGAATATAGCCGCGTGGTGACGGCTTTTAACTAAGAATACATTTGTCACCACCCCAAGTCTTTCCGTGGGTGTCATTAGAGTCGACTTCTTCTTCTTCTAGTGCCGTTTGCTTATCGCAGTTTAGCAATTATCATGGCAATTTGAACCTTTGACACAGCAGCACGAAAAAGTGACCTGCTTTTTTAGAACCATTGGCGTAGATTTTTAAGCCAGGATATTCTTCATTCTCCCGCACTCCTTTTCCCTTGAATCTTTCCCTGTATTATTAATTGTAATAGCATGTATTTTAGATTTCTCATTATGTGGCCGAGATATTCCAGATTACGTCTTTTTATGGTGTTTAAGACTTCTAAACCTTTACCCATCCGCTACAGAACTGTTACATTTCTCACTTTATCGCGCCATGATATATTATATGCAGCATTCTACGGTACACCCACATCTCGAATGCCTCTATCTTTAAAGTCGACTAAGGGATTGAATATACAAACGATACTCCTCCTGAAATATGTGTGGCTGCTCCCGCGTTTCAGCTGCAGCTGTGGCCGGGTCGCATCCCACGAAGGTGGGACGGTCGTTGCACCGTCATTTGGGGACGGTGTTGAGAGGCTGTTGAATTGTTGAGAGGCGGTTGTCTAAGGGATTGAAGTGTCAATGATTATTCCTCTATAGAAGATTGATGATGGACAGTATCGTCACATTGGACACATTACTCCGATCGCTAACCGTGGCGATTATGGGCATTTACCTCCTTTTCGATATGCATAGTTAATAGGAGAGGCTTAAGTCCAGCAGTGGACTGAGAGAGGCTGATGAGGTTGAATGATGAATGTCGCTCACGAGATGGGTACTGTAGCATCACACTTATTGTGCTAGTCACTGACAACATCCACGAGTGTTATTATAAGTACAAATTTTCATTTGAGTTTTCCTTCCACAAAGATAAAATGAAGGAGTTAGAGAATAAATGTAAAAACGTCTTGCTCTTTTACAGTAGAAACTGCTTTAAGAATACAATGCCCTTCTAACGGACCTCATAAATGTCCCTCTCGGAGAACGTTATTTACATAATTTTAATTAAATTCAGTCTGTCATGAACTCGTACACCCCCGGTTTAAAATCTGAATCGAAATGGTATTCTAAGCGGGCAATCTTAACAAATAAAGGGAAAGATGGGTTACCGCGGATGTAAAACAACAAGCGCTATTCTTGTCTGCATGATAAATAAATAAATAAAAAGTAAAATAAATATCTAATAAGGCTTGTGATATGGGTTCTAAGCGACGATGTATATAATAGATAGATACATATAGGTACTTAAATACATAGAAAGCCAGGAACAAGGAATAAATATAATATGACTACTTTGGCAATTTATACCAAATTCACAAGCTACAACACTGAAAGATGAATATACATAATACGTTAATAATAATAATAATAATAATAAATTCTTTATTTTCAGACTTATGTCCATAGTATGTTAGTTACATTGATCTTAAAACTAGTGTTAGTGACTTATAAAACTAATTTTCAATCAGTGCCAGAAACTACTTGACGTACGTCCATGTAGTCCTGACCTGGTTAATCCAATGCCACATAAAGGGGCCGTCGTACCTTCCAGCAAACACCTTTAGAATGCTGTTTTGACTCCATCTAATGCGACCCATCAGTGACGTGATTTTATTGCGCATTATCGCGTGAAAGTCATTCGTGCGCGCTTTGGCGAACATTTCCGACGCACTGCACCATTTGGGGAGCCTCAACAACATTCTAAAGGCGTTATTGTATTGGATACGTAGGGCGTTGTACGCTCGTTTGGTATACCGAACCCACAGACCGCTAGAGTAAAAAGATGTACAGTATGTCTTAAATAACATAACTTTTACTTCCTCGGAGCATCTAGCGAATCTGCGAGCCAGCATGTTACTTCTCACTGACAACGCCCTACGCTCTCTCTCTATGTCACTATCATCACATAAGTCATCCGTTAGAATGTGACCAAGGTACTTAAAGCGGTCCACTATCTTAAGTACAACCCCACCAAGGGTCACAGGAGGAATAAAATACGGTTTAATTTTACCCGCCTTAAACACCATAACTACACTCTTGGTGGCGTTGTACACAAGTCCGTGCGCAATGGCATACTCCTCACACCTGGCCACAAGTTGTCTGAGGGCCCCTATAGACGGGCTCAGCAGCACCATGTCATCCGCGTAGCTTATATTGTTGACACAAGTGTTTTCAATAAAGCATCCAGCATGCATGCTGCTGAGCTCGCCTATTAAATCGTTCATATAAAAATTGAACAGTTTAGGGGATGTTAGGCCCCCCTGCCTTACTCCACATTCCATTTTGTACTCCGTCGACAGAGCCCCGGCCCATCTCACCTGGTTAATTTGATTTTGATACCAGTATCTTAGTAACTCTGTGCAGTCACCCGGAACACCTGCTTCCTCCATCTTCCTCCAAAGGATACTATAATTGACTCTGTCAAATGCCTTGGAGAGATCCAAGAAGCAGGAATATATCGGTGTTTTCCTGTCCGTGTAATGTCCGACAGTATGCTTCAGGCACATAGTAGCACTCTCTGTAGATAGCCCAGTCCTGAAACCGAACTGGGCGTCACAGATGTAAAGGTACTGATCCAGTATCGCGTTTAGCATACTATCGAGCACTTTCACAGCAGTTGTAGCGAGAGAGATGGGCCGATAGTTCCCCCTGTCCGACAGATCACCCGTTTTATTCTTTACAATGGGGACCACTATGGTTCTCATGAGGGCAGAAGGCAAATAGGAATGACCAATACACATATTAAAGAGCATAGAGAGCACCCTGGGCAAATGCACACCAGCATATTTAAAATGCTCAATGCTAAGTCCGTCGTAGCCAGGTGATTTCCCTCTCTGCATTTTATTTATCACCTCAGCAGTCATTTCAGGGGTTATCACAGTCTTTATCGGCTTAACGACGGCCCCAACATCACTTACATCAAGTACAGCATCCTGCTGAGAAGTCTCTGTTGCAGGAAACCCAGGCGTTTCCTGCAACAGAGACCTCACAGCAAAATGCTCCCTAAATAGCTCAGCGATGTCTCCATGCTCACTCTTACCGTCTACACTCACAGGCAAGCCCGGCGCCACATTCATACGCTTGGTCATCTTCCAGAAGTCGCTAAATTTACTTTCCTTGTGGGCCAGAGCGAGTTTGTCCATGCTCAACTGGTCCTGTCTGTCTTGGCACCACTTTAGTTTAGCTTTAAACTCTTTCCTACTGCTGGTCATCTGCTGAAACAAATGGCCATGACGCGGCTTTCCTGCGTCTTTCCAAAGCCTGAAGTGTAGCCGGGCTTCCCTGTGAGGACCTGCAACATACTTGTTCCAACCAGCGACATATCCACCCCTTCTCCTGCGTTTGCTCCTATGGGTACTTTTCGCGGCACAAGTAAGGGTGGATATGACGCCGTCGTACAGTTTATCTAGCACAATATGGTGATCACGGTTTGTGCAAGTCGTACCACAGCAGTTCCTAAGTATTTCTGGAAAGTCGATAGCTTTCAAACGATCATTGCACAACTCACGATATGCTTCTATCTGATCATATTCCCTATCACCCCATAATACTTTATTTTCGACCTTGACATCCATTTTAGTAACAGGTTTCAACAAATCTATACCACACTCGAGGATCATGGGAAAGTGGTCAGACCAAAATACGTCATACATGACATCTACTTTTCGAATCATGCTGTAAGCACTTCTCGTAGCTACACAATGGTCTAACCACCTCCTACAACCGTGAGCGTCGCTTACATAAGTATATGTTTCATTGCTATGGCCCATTATCTCCACATCCGCACATAACCATTGCTGATCACTACAAAAATTCATTAGCTCACGATAAAATGGTTCGTTTGGATGAGAGTTAAAATCACCCAATACAAACATGGCTTGTACATTACTGTGTTCTAACATAATCGAGGAAATTGTACCCAAACAATCTGTAAACAAGGGCATATTTTCCGTCCCATCCGTGGGCATGTACACACAACAAATTAAAATCTCGTTTCCGTTACAAGTGATCTTAATAGCTACTATTCGGTCATTGTCGCATTCTATGACCGAGACGGACTGAAACCGACTTTTACGCCACAATATACCGACTCCGCCATAAGGACGGCCGATAAGCATTCCCGACTCGACGTCCACAGGCGACTTGCCCGTCCAGCCGAAATCACTATCTACAGTCCCTAGTAGCGACAGCTCAAAAGGTAAAAGCCATAGCTCCTGTAACGCCACTAAATCCGCCACCTTACACAAGGATTTAATTCCGTCAATGGATCTCTTGAATGATTTACAGTTAAATGTTATCATTTTACATAAGTCGTTACTTACACTATCACTCATAATTTGTTTATAGCTTTAAGTACGTATTTGTTTATTGATATTTATTGATTTTATTATTGTATACAATTTTGACCCGTCTTCTTGTTATTCGGCTGATCATTAACTTCACTCGATTTTTCAAAATGCACAAAAGGCCTAAATGTAATGTCTTTTGGCCATAAGTCACTGTTTAGGTATAAATCCAATTTATTTTTACTCACGAAAATCTTAAACGAAGAATAACCCTTATCATATTTCATTTTTAATCTACGCAAAGAGACAGTTTCTTTTGTTTTGCTGTAGATATACTCGATCACATCTTGTTCCGCCGCATCTTTATGCACGTTAGAAACAAATAACGGCACTTTCGGCTCGGCCGCCTTGAATCTCGCTCCCGGCGACAACGCCGCCTGACCCGTCTTACCAATAAATTTATTTTTATTCCTAGGCTTAGACTTAGGCTCCTTTTTCTGATAATTGCTGTCCACATCCTTCTTTAACACATCGGCATACGAACCCGCTAACCCACGATCACCTATTATGGATCGAAATTGCAAATCCGTACTGTTTACATCCGACGACACATTCATTACTCGGCTCTCGGTACAAGCGTTATCTTTCGCACTGGACATCCGTCTGACAACATTAGGGTCAATTTCGCCTGACACCGGTCGATGCACACTCGCTGCAGGCGAAGGAGAGACAGAGACATGCGTATTCGAGTTTTCTGCCGGAGGAAGCGAAACAGGCAGATGCGCTGACGCCTGCCGCTTTACGGGGTCGTCTACCTGGATGGGGTCAATGACCGACCGCTCAGCAGTTTCTACCTCGGAGTTATCAAAGGTCAAGCCAAACGGTCCACTGTTTTCCAATAAATACCCACCTCTTCTTGTGTTCACCTTTAAACACGAACTGTTTGAAGGATAATTTGGAAATTGATGGTGACTGAGATTGCATTTATTCTGTACCTCTTGCCGTAATAAATTTATTTGGTCAATTGTGGCGTATGAGTCCTGAATTACTCTCACTTCAGATTGCAATGAACGCAGGTCCTTCAGTAATCTCGTCACATCCACATGTTTAAAATCGACTGGTGGCAGCTTGTGTAAGTCCTTAGCAACAAAGAGAGGTACTTGTTCAGGATCCGTATTTTGCAAAAGGACTATCATGTCTTCCAAATCACGGTGCATCACTTCTTTACGCCTTGATATTCTTTTCCCGCTATTTTGAATTGATTCAAACAGCAACGTTTTAGCCATACCGACATCTTCTTCCGAAAATCCCGTGGCACATATCCTTATAAGGCTTTCATTGTCCAGTAGGCCCAGCTTATTTTGTAAATAAGCGAGCACTTCATTCACTACAATATTACACGATGCACATTTAAGTCTCGACAACGGCGATGTCATTATCACCTTCGGCACTCGATACACGCGTTCGCACAGTACGGCGCTTGCGCTGCCACTGGTTAAGAAATTAAGTTAAACTTCAGACAACTTACCATATAATCAAAGCCATTACCGTCACTCCTAATCAAAATTAGAAAGCAGTTGAATAAAACGACGCCGTCTGGCGTAGGTGAGGTAATGTGGCGTATCGCCGAGATTAGTGATGTGCAGTGAAAATATTCCCCGAGGAAAAATATTCTGTACTGGTACCATGACTTTGCAAGTATCGATAACATTTCGTTTTTCTCGATACGTAGAGCAGTATGCTTAGCACATGATTGGTATGTCAGTATGTCGCCGAGAGGTAGATTTTCCATCTTTTACTAACTATATTATTAAAAGAGGGATGGATAGTTTATCTCGCGGCGACATACTGTCGCACTAATCATGTGCTAAGCCCCCAGGTATCGCGCTCGCTCTAATAAATGTCAGTATGAGCGCGATAGCATGCATTACGTATCGAGTAAAACCTAACACAGTCTGTGAGCCATTAATACGATGTTTTTTAGTACAGATGTCCCACCAAAGTTTTGGACCTGACGTACCTAAAATGAGCCACTTCTCGCACTAGAGCCTAAAAGGGCATCATCTGTACTAAAAAATAAGTTACCGGGGTTGTTCTGTTCAGTCATACTAGCGTTCACAGTATCCAATTTCTAACAAAACTTTGCGTCAGTTGACACTGACGTCAGTTTTACAAAAGCGATGTTCCAGAATATTCCTTAGAAGATTGTCTCATCACTACCCGAGATCGATGTGCCGCCGCGATCCCGGCACTAACGAACCGTGCCTCGGCCTGGCTTGTCGCCTCTTAACGAGCCTGATGTACTGCGCTACGTGACACGTAATGCGTTTTTACTGTTTACTCTTCTTTATGAACTGCTAAGGTGTATGATGACGTTTTAAACAATTGTTTGCCTTGAGTATTTTTATTCGGGGTTATGATCCCACCCTGAGGTGACAGTTGTGATCACAAGTGTGAAATAGTACATTACGATACAAGTGCGAAAATCATGAAATTCTAACACGAGTTACGAATTTTGTTTTGCACGTGTCTCGTACGACGTGTTTTAGTACAGATGGCCTTCCGAAGTTTTGGCCCTGACGTAAAATGAACCACTTCTCGCACTAGAGCCTAAAAAATGCACCATATGTACTAAAAATGTGTTGAGATGGACTTTCTGAACAAGTTTTCCAATGAAACCTATATGAGCAAACATACTTTTTTACGATTAGTAAAGTTCGAGTGCATTAATATGTATACATTTCTCAATACTAATCCCTTGAAAAGTGTTTACAAAATTATAAAACGAGTCGCTATCAGAGTTTATGATATCTAGTCTCGTTTCATTCTTAAGGTAGGGAACCTAAAGTTATCTTAGACGTTATAAACTCTGACATATCTTTACAGCTTTGTTGCCAAGAAGTATTATCAAACCGCGATTAGAATGGGATTCGAAAGTACTGTTGACACAACAGTGTATAAGTCAATCTAGGATATATCTACTTATACTTATATTAATATATTCATAGTTTAAGTACAGAGCCTTAATAATCACTCACTACATTTATAAACAACACTTTTCTTGGTAAATGTTGTGTCATTTGTTGTGTCAACAGTACTTTCGAATCCCTTTCTGATTCCGGTTTGATAACAACATTACTTATTGACAGAAGGAAACAAAAAAATGCTTGTTTTACTACCTAATACACAAAAATCACGGTCTTAGTCTATTTCAGAAACAACGCCTAAGTAACTACTACTACTGTCTACTGTTTCAAATGAAAACTTTTTTTGTTAACGATTTAAACGGAACTTATCGCGAAACAGATGTTCGATAGTAATATTTTCATCACACCGTTCGGTAATTAGGCCAATGCGCTGCGGCTATGCGCGCCGTAGATGCGTCATTACGCCCTAGGGCAATTAAGGTGCATTTAGGCCAAACGAGCATTCGCTGATTCTATCCCCACTCTACGCAATCAACGAATGTCGACAAACGTTTTGCGTTACGAACTAATTTCGTAGAGTGGGGGACAGAATGAGCGACTGCTTTGGTCTAAATGCACCTTTTCTCAAACTTGCTACGGAATGTTGATGTTACTTACTTTAAATTAAACCCGGAAATACTATGTATCCGGTGTCATGTGCTAAGATGATATATAAAAAGATTTCATGTATTTATTTCACACCTAGGACTGCAAACAAACTGTCTTTTGTTTTGAAACGTCAAATTGTGACACTAGGTCTTGACATTCAGCCACAGAAAAAAAATAACCTTAGAGCTAATGTCTATACCACCAGTTAAAAAGATACCTCAAACAAATTAAAAAAAAGTTAGGCGCGAATGTTTTTTTAGTGTTTTACGATACTGTACTACGTAAACGAACTGTGTACGATACTGTAAATTACGTGAGTAACCCGTGTGATAAATATTTAAATACTGTACTATTGGTTTATTTACAAATTAAATAGTATGGTTCGGCGAAATCAGTTCCTTTTATTTCATGGCAAGTTTGAGAAAAGCACTATACGAATCTCGACGAGAAACAGGGTTACAGGCCGCGTATCCCTATCTGGCCTCAGTTCCTTCGGCCAGATATATCTACTTGGCCTGTGACCCTTCGTTTCCCGTCCTCTATAGTAATGTACTATTACATAAAACGTGATTCGTCGAATTTCGCTGATTTCGTAGAGTTGGGGATAGAAATAGAATATGGGAATCGTTTGATCTAAATGCACCTTTACGTAAGTTACGCGTTTTAGTCCCGTTTGTCTTTAAATTCAGCAGTGTTATTCACTAAGGAAACCACCTTGCTGTCAGCGCTGTGTCAGCGCTGCGGCAGCGTCGAGCCTAAAAATGGTATTCACTAATGTACTTTAAACGACACTAGTGCTCGGCGACGAATGCGGCGTGAGCTGGAACTACACTGCGTCGAGAGTTTGACGTTTAATGTACGAACTTCGTATTCTCTAACGAAAAACAGCGACGAACTCGCCCACAACCTCGCTCACATCCTCGATTCCTAATGTCAAATAAAACAGCTAGGATTTTAGACAAGGACTGTCTCGACGTCGAGCTCGTTGACGAACGCGGCGTCGAATGTGTGAATAAGAGAATAGCATAGCTGTATTTTGTTACCGTAATACAACAATAATCAACAGGCGGAAACGTGCGTGACTGGGGCATTTGCCGACCCCTGTCTGTCACATATGATCGTTCGCCACACGCTGTCTGCCCTTAAGCAAATTAGGCCTTAATTTAAGCAAATGAGGCCTTAATCCATTGCGTGTTAAACAAGCGGGTTATTTTGTTACTTCATAGCTGTGTAAACTGCATACGTAATGTACTTTAAATTTGATTTTAATTCTAGTTGATTTATTAGGCTACCCATAATTTTGTAATTATAGATTTACCTACCCGTACAATGTACTACCTATTATATATGGTAGCGTACGCATGTAATGATTATCACCGACAATTCTATAACAATGAATGATATAAAATTTAAGAATTGTAATTTTACTCGGCAAAAAAGTAGTTATTAACAGCTGATTTATTAAAGTTTTTGCAATACATTTTATATTGGTGGTAAACAAACACACGACCGGGTGATGACCAAACGAGC
This sequence comes from Thaumatotibia leucotreta, assembly GCA_025490895.1. NCBI lineage: Eukaryota > Metazoa > Arthropoda > Insecta > Lepidoptera > Tortricidae > Thaumatotibia > Thaumatotibia leucotreta. The sequence continues at coordinate 71,998 of JALPQI010002776.1, read as the reverse complement.
GAATGCTCATTCTATCCCCTACTCTACGAAATCAACGACTTCGACGAATTACGTCTTGTGTAACGAACGAATTTCGCAAACGTAACGAACGGCTTGTTAATAGACGTATATGAATAAGGGGGTATAGTAATAAAATAGTTTGAAAAAGAGAGAAAACTAAAATAATTATGCTACTGAGTGTTAGAGATTGGCATCTTGGCTACTCACACAGCGCACAGGTGTCTTTAAGTCTAAACAGTGGTTTACATTTTCATACAGTTTGGCCTTCGCTGGACTTACTAACTTCCCATCAACGAACAAAGCTTTTGAATAAAGAGTCAGCCATTTTTGCTCCAACCTCCGCAGGATCGTATATCTATGACAGTACATGGAAAGAGTAGCCTTTATTGCTAGCGTTATAAGGTTCATATTAGTATAAGAATAAAAGGGGAGTTACGAAGGTTGAAATGTTTGTAGTCAATTTTGTGCGTTACAAGGGTGCAAGTTTTAAATGAACGTTTAACGGAAAATTTGGTGTTATGGAAAATAATTTCAGCTTTGTTGTTTGGCCAATAAAGAATTCCTTCTGTTTGCTTAATAACTTAAAGCATGATATTATCAAAATGAAACGTGTAATTAAAATGAGAACAAAGGACTAAATAGTGTTTTGATTTAAATATTAACATTGAATTCAAGTCGCTTGAGATAATTACTGTAATAGAACTAATAGATGATAATACCATTTAAAACTTGTTATTTAGATAAATTTAATATAAACTCTCCATTTCGTAGCATTTATTTGTTTAATTATTTTTCGTTTCTGTATGTTGTGATTTTTGTGTATGTGTATGTCACGAATAAAGTTATTTCTTTCTTTCTATTACCTCGATATACTGCTTTATACTAGAAAATGGGACCATAAACCAAATTCTTCCGCAGCGTTTTTTTTTTTCACCTTTTTTAAGGGATTATTATTTACGTAAAATACAATTAGTCTCAGAAACTGTTACTGTTATCGAGTTTTCGTATACGAGTTACAAAAAAATAAGTTTAATTTCTGAATATGAGTATTGTAACCTTCATTACATCCTAATTGTTTTTTTTTTCTTTGTTTTTTTAATTTGGGCACTAAAACATTTTTATTCTTATTTTTATTCCAATGTTACTTATTTTGACATGTGTCACCTGAAATTAACTTTTAAAGCGTAACGTCTGATTGACTTAACTAAAAACCGAAAAGCTGGCGATTTCCTCGCACAACGCATCAGTATTGCGATACAGTGAGGCAATGCCACCAGCATCCTCGGTACAATGTCACAAGGGCCATTCTTAGATATAGGCTAGGTTAAGTAGATAAGTTAGATTTAACCTATGTCCATAAATTGAGGTTTTGAAAATAAATATTAAAATAAACTTTTCAAGTATTCTGAAGGTTTTCTCATAGGTACATAAATAAAATTAGAGATTGAATAAATATATATTTATTCGAATTTTATAAAAAGCGATATACCAAGTATCTCCAAATAATACGTACGTTATTTCTATAATTATAATTCCAATTCTATAATTAAACAGTTCAACTCACATATATTTAGTCACTATCTACGCGCGACATGTTTCAGAGAGCCTAGGTCTCCATTACGAGCCCGCGTTCACGCCAGGTTCAATATTTCAACTCACAATTAAGTAATTCATTCACATTTTTTGCAATTAGTATATTATCTTGTTATATTTGTGTAATCAATCATCAGCCTATGTTAGTCCACTGCTGGACGTAGGCCTCTCCTATTAACTATGCGTATACACGCATTAGGAGGTAAAAGCCCATAATCGCCACACTTGGCAAGTGGATTGGCGATCGCAGTAATGTGTCCACTATGATGACGCTGCTGCCTATCATCAATCTTGTAGAATGGTCAGTGTCACTTCAATCCCTTAGTCGACTCTTACGACACCCGCAGGAGCAGTTGGGGTGGTGAAAAATGTATTCTTACTGCCGTCACCACACAGCGAACTTGGTATATCACTTTTTATAAAATTCGAATAAATAATATAACTATTTATTGTAATCTCTTATTTTCTATTCACGTCAACTCTAGTGAAATTACCTGTAGGTACTGTGGTTTAGAACACGCACTTTCAACCATCTTACGACAGCCGTATTCCAAGATAAAGACAGTTTCGCTTTATTGCTTTTACTAAGCGTTCACAACATTTTTCCTTTTTGTCGCTATTCAAGAAAATATCTCTCAGTTTTATGAACAAGCAGAAATAATAAGGTTTCTTCCTCCCGCGGATAAAAGTTTGCAGAAACCCAGTGTATCGTGTATTAACGTTAAATGCGTTTCTATGGTAAAGTTATGCCGCATTGGTGTAATGTATTATAATAGTAAACCCATTAACGGCTAGCGATGCCAAATGGCATCACCTTTTAGACATTTAGTCTTTAGCGGCACATTACCTAGATATTGTGAGTAGTGAAGATTTTATACATCAAATCGGCCAAGAAGAAACGTATCTTTTGATTAAACTAGTGAATAGCGAACCAAAGTACATATAATGCAAGTTAAAAAGAGTTAAATATCAACGTTAGAAATAATGTGGAAAAATGGACGACGTGTTCAGGTAAATGTTTCATAATTTCGACAATTGTGATTGATATTCATAATTTTTTGCCTTTAATCGAATCAGTACACATTAGAGAACTATTATTTAATGAAATTATTAAATATGCATTCTTTTCGTTTACTTTATGACCAAATCTTTATTGTCGATGCCATATGGCACCTCTAGCCCGATATCGTGTCTTTTTAAATTTCCATTTTTTTTTGCGTTTTGTACATTTTGAGATACATATTCGTTCCAGATATGTACCTACTGTTACTATTTTTATTTATAATATTAATTAATTATTTATTTTGTTTATTTGGAACTGTATTTTGCACGAAGCACTAGCAATATGAAACGAGGAGACGAATTGCGATGAAAATTATTTATTTGTGGAGCCTCCTGATGAACCCAATATTAGTTTTGTCGAAAACTAGGGAGGTAAAGCCCCAGGGGCTTTAGCCCATAACCTCAGCGGTCGCTACCTCAATGCCAGATGTGATTTGGACTTGTCATCTGCATCAGTGATGACTATAGGCAAATCGCTTCCATTAGATTCCACACCACCTTCATCATTGAATGTTGTTCCTGGCCGTAAACTAATGACCTTCGACTGGTCACCGAGTTTCTGATGACGTATGATATGATGGTATAGCTCATTATTTGATTTGATACCATGTCATGAGGTTATGCATCGTGTATGCGATGTGCCTACGAGTAATGTAAACGGCCGATCCAGCCTGCAACGCAAGTGCAATGTAAGATGTACGCGAAATATAATTATACATTCCAAGTGTCATTATTGTTTTACTAAATTGGATGTTTTGTTTGTATTTTTCTTCAATGCATGCTAGAAATTGACACTATGATATGTATTTAAAAAGACACGGTAGACGGCTAGCGATGCCGTTCGGCATCAGTCAATATCTTTTTTTCTACTAGTTCGATTTTGATTCTGATTTTAAATTTCTATATCTAGGGTACAGTATAATAACATTTATGAAATTCATCAAAATCGGAGACATGAAAAAAAATCAGCCGTTAATGGGTTAAAGTTTCATACACAATATTCGACGACAAATATTGACAGGTACCCATGAAGTTCGCCTTTTGTACGTTAAGTTTTACTTTTGAGCAATAAAGTTTAAATAAATAAAGGGTGTAACGATAAAAAACTGAAAATTTCAAATGAAAAATTCGGGTCGATTCAGTTAAATAGCTATAGATAATGTTTAGGTTTAAAAATGAACTGAGATTTACCTAAAGTTCTTAAATTAGCTAACTTTGATCCTTTTCTGTTCCTAGTGCAATTTCAGTAGGTTATACGAAAGTTCTGTCAATCCCGTTCGAATTTTTGTTTCTAGCTTTTTTTTTAATCCACGCTACACGATTTCACATTCTGCAGAAGAGATCAATATTTCTGACTATATCTATACTTTTGATTAGGGCGCAATAATGCTCTATACAGGGTGTTCGTGAGTATACCAACAGACTTGAAAGGTGTATCCTGACATTCCTGACCACATTTTGAGGCCATAATGTCTTATGAACTTTTCTGGATTCGGCTTAGTTTAAGAATAATGACATGTTTAAAAAAAAAAACAATTTTCATCATGTCACTGAAAAATGCCTGCACAATTAAAATTCTTACACTAATAGTTTTCATCTCGACATATTCACTGATTACCTATAGTTAGAGAAGATAAAAAAAAAATATTTCCTTACAATTTATTACTGGTCATGTAAAAAAAATCAAAATATCACAAAAAATAATAAAAAAAAATTGTATAAAAGACATGTGGTTCATTTTTTTTACTTCTTTTGCCATCAAAAATGCATTGGTAAACTCTATCGGTATACTCACGAACAACCTGTATATGGGGTGGAATGGAACCAAACGACGATCCATCCCGCTACTGGCCGAGTCTACCAACATTTCTACCCATTTAAAGGTATTTATACAGGGTGGCCCATTCAAATCGGTCAGTATGGGAAAGTCTGAAACTATAAGACATACGAAGATGTGCTCTTAGGAACCATATCACCGATTTTGATAAACGGAAAAATTGTAATAATAATAATAAAATACTTTATTGCACTCTACAAACACGCAAAAAAATAATAATAAAGAAAATAGTAACAAAAAAAAAATAAGGAAGTAGGTAACAACAGGCGGACTTATCGCTAAACAGCGATCTCTTCCAGACAACCTTTAGATAGCGATAAGGCGAATAATAGTGATGGTATCGGGTGGTGCGAACAAAAGTAAAATATAACACATAAACTACATAAATAAAAGAAAATAAATAAATTACTACATACAAATAATATATATATATAAATATATAATACATGACAGAGAATGGTGCGACTACAAGGAGTACAAACAAAACGACAAACTTATGACAAAGAAATGTAATGTTTTTTTATAAGTGTTTTAAATATGGGGAGAGATTTAGCACGTCGAATATCAACGGGCAGAGCATTCCACAACCGAACTGCACGAAAACAGAAAGAATTATTATAGATTTTAGAAGACGAAGGAGGAGGAACTAGGAGGAAATTTTGAGAACATCTAAGGGAAGAAACAAGTTTAAACCTGGACTTTAGATAAACAGGGGTATGAGGGTGAAACAGGATGGCGTACAGGAAAGAAAGTATATGAGAATCACGGCGGAAACGGATGGACAACCAATTTAATTTTGCACGAAAGCTCGAAACATGATCGAATTTCCGTAATCCGAAAATGAATCTGATGCAAACATTTTGAAGCCGCTCGAGCTTATTTAGTTGCTCTTCAGTCAAGTCCAAATAACTAATATCGGCATAGTCAAAAATGGGCAGAAGGAGAGATTGAGCAAGCGCTATTTTGGTGGCAAGAGGCAGGAAGTTACGGAGCCGTCGAAGGGAACCAATGGTAGCAAAAATTCTTCTGCTCACTTCACTTATTTGAGGAATCCATGAAAAGGTGCGATCTAAAATCACACCCAAATTTTTTACCTGATTGGAAAAAGGAATCAGGATTCCATCAAATAAAACACCAGGCAAATGGTCAAAATCCACTCTTGCTATGGTTCTCGGGTTGCCAATAATAATAACTTGGGTTTTAGATGGATTAACCTTCAACCCATAGCAAGAGCTCCATGTAGAAATACGCTCCAAATCAGCGTTCGTGGCACGAATAAGGGAAGGCAAGTCATCCAGTAGGCCATGGGAGTAAATTTGCAGGTCATCGGCGTAAATATGATAAGATGATTGAATATTGGAGGTGATTGAGTTGATAAATAAGGAAAATAGAAGGGGGGACAGCACGCCACCCTGCGGGACGCCAGCTAGCGTGCTGCACCAAGAAGACCGAGAATTATCAACTTTAATACGTTGCCGACGACCCGCTAAATAACTGCGAAACCACTCAATAGCTGCAGGAGACACATTGAGAGAACGTAAAATACCTAACAATACGTCAAAGTCAACGGTATTGAAAGCGTTACTGAAATCAAGCAACGTCAATACCGTTAACTTCCGGTGATCCATTGCCAAACGTATATCGTCAGTGATTTTGACCAGTGCGGTAACCGTGCTATGACCAGAACGGAAACCTGACTGAAGAGGATTAAGGAGGGAGTTTCTATTTAGGAATGAAGTAAGTTGCTGGTGTACTAGGCGCTCCAGAACTTTAGAAAGGAATGGCAAAATAGAAATAGGCCTAAAGTCGGCGAAAGAAGTCGGATTGCACTTTTTGGGGATAGGAACGATGTCAGCATCCTTCCAGGCATTCGGGAAACTACATGAAGAAACAGAACTGTTGAAGATACCGGTAATAATAGGGACAACTAGATCAAGGAGAGGGATAACCATATCACGACCAACACAGTCAACACCGACAGCGTTAGAGGTAACAGATTTAAGGCATTTCTCAACATCACTGTCAGAAAATTGCATGATGAAAAATGGGGAGAAGTCGGGAATTGGAGATAAAGAAAGACAATTTAGTGTATTAGACTTGAGTGGACCAGAAAAAACAGTAGAAGAGGAGAAGTGATTATTAAGGTTGTCAAGATTTAGGTCAACAGGTAAAGAGGAATGAGTCGTCTTGCCAACTCCATAAGACTTGAGACATTTCCAAATCTTTGCTGGGTCACCATCTACCACTGATTTATAAATGTGACGCCGCTGGGCATCACGGCACACAGTACTACAGCGATTTCTCAAGGCGTAATAATTTGCTTTGTTTTTATCGGAGGCATTGAACTTAAATTTACTTTTAGCCTGATTTTTTTTAACAATCAATGCCCTAATCTCATCAGTCAGCCAAGGAGCGGGAAGATGTTTTATTTTGATAGGGCGAACTGGAGCATGAATGTCGTAAAGTTGAGTCAACAATGAATTAAACAAAGCCACCTTGTCGTCAAGGGTTTCGGCATCAGCAATCACACTCCAGTCAACCTTACTAGCATCTTCACGAAGGTTGTCTAAATTCAGCCTCTTAAAATTACGTTGCAAAAGAATTTTGGGTTTGGCTTTGGGAGGACGAATCTTGTAAGACAAAAAGAGCAGGTCATGATAGGAAAAAGCATCAGCAGAGTGCTGGCTATATTTGTCAACTAGCGAAGGAGAGGAGACAAGGGTAAGGTCAAGGAGGGACGGCGTACAGTTAGGAAAATTATGAGTAGGACCAGAAGGTAAAATTATGAGATTACAAGCGTCAACGAGGGATTGAAGGGACCTAGAACGGGAATCATTTTTCAAAAGACACGTATTAAAATCTCCCATGATGATATGGTGATTATAAGAAGGTAAAAGATCCTCGAGTACCTTTTCGAAGGAAGCGAAGTAATCAATAAGGAGAGAAGGAGAGTAAAACACTCCGAGGAGAATCTTAGTGCAAGAAATGTTTAACTCAAGAAAAAGGTACTCGGCGGTGTTGGAGTTGGAAACTGAGGCACAAATGATAGAATGAGGAATATGTGAACGAAGATAGGTGGCTACACCTCCACCCACTCTACCTATACGATCATTACGCAACAAGTGAAAACCAGGCAAAGAATAAGAAGTTGAAGGCAAACATGGCTTAAACCAGGATTCTGAAACAAGAATAGCATGAATTCCGGAAATGTCAAAGGATGTTAGAAAATCATTGTAGTGGGCGGGAATGCTCTGCGCGTTAATATGTATAATATTAAAATTTTTAGAAACGTCGGCAAGTTCATTAACAATAACGTCATGAAGTGGGAGAGGAAGACTTTGGAAACTAACTTTGTATTCATATATTTGAAAAAAAAAACTGTACCCAGCTAGGGAATCGAACCCGGTTGGTTTGAAAAAATAAACTTACACTAATTTTATTCAGATATCGTTTGTGAAGCTCTTTAGCAGTAAATGTCTCTAAGAAACATGATGTCCAAAATGAATGGAATTCATTGTTTTCACGGACTTAAATTTATTTTACTAGGTGTGTAAATCTTAAGAAATATTTTTTTTTCATACTTATCAACGTAGTTTTCCTTATTATTGAAATCGATGACATGGTTCCTAAGAACAAATCTTCGTATGTCTTATAGTTTCAGACTTTCCCATACTGACCGATTTGAACGGGCTACTCTGTATATGTAGCTTGCCTAGTAAATGTCATCCAACATGTAAAATGTTTCATCATTGATCAATATTTTGTTAGAAAGTAGCACTATTAAGCACAGGCCTTGTAAAATTTATACGACATAAGGATAAAATAATTATACGGTCTGGAGTTGGTACGTTGTTGCATCAAAAAATAAACATTTATTATTTATGACTGAGTACAAGCATTTATTAACACGTTTTTAAATGAATTTCGTTAATATATAAAATAATAAGCAAAAATTACATTGACAGCGTTAAGCCTCTTTATGCCATTAATAAAATGATCATTATACACGCCAGAGAGAAAAACAAACGAATTTATTGTACTGTACACGTACAGTCGCCATCAGATATATATTATAGATATATTGAAGGTTGCTCACAATCATCTGAGCAGGGTGCTTAGACAAGTTGCCAATCGCTAACGCTTAGTAACGTATCGTAGTTTTCCCTCTCTGTCACTCTTTACGTTACGGTTGACGATTAAGCGTTAGCGATCGGCAACTTGTCTAAGCACCCTGACCTTCTATAGCAAACATCGAAAATCGTACATTTTGAGAATCTGTCTCTCGCACTCAAAAGACGCCTTTGTTGGAGTTACAAAGACGTATGCTCGTTTACGATTTTGGAAGTTTGCGGTTGGTCCGCTGATGGCGAATGGACACCACATTCCAACGAACGAACTCCAAACCACGTTTATGGTAATCATCATCATCATATCAGCCGAAAGACGTCCACTACTGAACATAGGCCACCCCTAAAAATTGCCACAATGACCGGTCCTGTGCCACCCGCATCCAGCGGTTTCCTGCGACCTTGACTAGGTCATCAGTCCACCTTGTGAACCTTTCCGCTCGGGCCTACCCACGCTGTGCTTTCCGGTACATGGCCACCACTCGTGAACCTTTCCGCCCCATAGGTCATCGGTTCTCCGCGCAATGTGCTAAAATTAACAACAAATAAACCTTACAAGTCATTTATGCATGTTCCCTACTTATAAACCATTTACAGCAATGTAATAAGGATGTCAAAACTCAGAAATTGGGAGAACCGGTGCCCAAACTAAATTCAGGTGAGGTCATGCAAATCCAGAGACCGCATATGGCTTTCAAAGTTCCCCGGCGTGAACCAATTAACCCCTGGGAACATCCCTGGCCGTATTAAAACAAAATTGGCTCCAATATAATTTCAGATGAAAATGGGGGCTAAGTTAGGATCACTTTATGATTTTCGACAACCCTAGTTAAGGAAGTTTGCAGCTATTAAAGAGAAGGTGAATTTTGTTTTGAACAATTTGTGAAATAAGTTTTGGGCAGTTGTAAATAAATTATTGGGATATTAATAGTAAATTTTACTGCCTGCTTTATGAACGAAATTAAATAATTCGCTATTTAACTACAGCGCGATGACAACAACGTATAAGGTGCAAAGTGCTTAAGGTTTGTTCAGAACTTAGAATATTACCTTGTAAGTTGTTGGCTTTCGGGTGTAAAGGACTTTGGACAGGTACTCTCTTGTGTGCTACCTTTTGGCAGCCGATATCAGCACATAATTTGCTTATTTATTTATTTATTTATTTTTATTTATTTATTTAATACATCTACAACTAACAGCTGACAAGCCAAAGCGTTACAGATGGTAAGATAAAAAACACTAAGCAATAATAAATCGATCAGTACAAGAAGCTTATGTTAATAAAATATTTTAAAATAAAAATAAAACCGCCTTCAAAAATTCGCCCGAACCAAAAAGTAAAAAATAATTTTAGTTCCTACTTCTTAGGATTTCCTACCCAAACCTTTAAACCTTTTACCCTATTCAATGAAATAAAATATTATGGCTAGGTATCCTACAGATTTCTTAGAAGTCGGTGCCAAGCCAAATACGTTTATAGGTATATATTAGATAGAGCTTTGTACCTTACTGTCACTTCGATTATGTTTTTATCAACAGAATGATCTAAGTACCTCAGTCATTTTGATGAAAGCATAACCAGAGTGACAGTAAGTTACAAAGCTCTATCAAATACAGTCATATACTCCCGAAGTGAACATATTTGGCTTGGCACCGACTTCTAAGAAATCTGTAGGATACCTAGCCATAATATTTTATTTCATTGAATAGGGTAAAAGGTTTAAAGGTTTGGGTAGGAAATCCTAAGAAGTAGGAACTGAAATTATTTTTTACTTTTTGGTTCGGGCGAATTTTTGAAGGCGGTTTTATTTTTATTTTAAAATATTTTATTTTTTGCTTTTTAGTAGTGTAAAATCGTTATTTAGTAATATGCTCTAAATACTTATAATTAGAATGTACTGCACTGTAATAGGCCAGAAAACCTGAACGGGATAACTTAAATATTCAAAGAATTATCCCATTATCAAGGAGATATACATTGTATCATCAGCAGGTATGAATAACTTCAAAGATTATAGGTAATAGCCTTAGCATGCCTATATTATTTAAAGAATCACTAACAGCTAACCAACATGTCATAACTACTAAGCAAACACTTGAATAGATCTCGAAAATGTATGACAGTTGTTATATTCAAAGAATTATCCTCCAACTCCTAATCGTTAAGGAGTTATACCTTTCGTCATCAGCTCACCAACATGAGACTATGACCACCTAAAGGCAAATACTCGAATGGCTTCCAAAATACATGAACTATGTTATATTTAAAGAATTATCCCCCAACTCCTAATCTCTAAGGAGTTGTACCTTCCATCATCAGCTCACCGACATGAAAGGATGATAACCTAAACGCAAATACTCGAATAGCTTCCAAAATACATGAAATATGTTATATTTAAAGAATTGTCCCCCAACTCCTAATCTCTAAGGAGTTGTACCCTTTCATCATCAGCTCACCAACATGAAAGGATGTCCACCTAAAGGCAAATACTCAAATAGCTTCCAAAATACACAAAATATGTTATACTTAAAGAATTATCCCCCAACTCCTAATTGGTAAGGAGTTGTACCTTCCATCATCAGCTCATCAACTTAAAACTTTCATGACTAGCCGCAAATACTTGATTAGTCTTCGAAAATAAATGAAAAATGTCATGTGTGCCTACAACATTTGAAGAGTTCCCTCGATTTCTCCAGGATCCCATCATCAGATCTGAATTCGGTGACAATGGGACCAACTAGAAGGTATACCCTTTCAAACAAAAAAAGAATTGTTCAAATCGGTCCACGCGTCTTCGTGTAATCGGGGAACATACATAAAAAAAAAAAAAAAGATTTCGACGAATTGTAAACCTCCTCCTTTTTGAAGTCGGTTAAAAATAACATACATAATTATCACATTTATGTTACTGTTTCACAAAAACGCAAGAATTATTTTTTAAGTTTGTCAAGGTTGTCCGCGAACAAATCGGAGCGTGGTGCAAAAAATAAAAATTTATTAAGCAGAGTACGGGAGCGAACAATTGGAGAAAACTGGTGAGCCATCGTGCGGGATGCCTCATCCGCTAGGAGGCGATGGCAGCGACCACGCAAGTAGTTGTCAGGAACATAGAATGTACACATCCTTGATAGTAAATCTGAGCAATCCGATTCTCCTCTCAAAATTCGAGATGCTTCATTCATGCTTAGTCGATTCGAAAGAACTAGAACCCATTTCTCAAAAGCTTGTATCTTGTATTACTAGTGGAAGTCTCTTTTTAACCGACTTCAAAAAAAGGAGGAGGTTCTCAATTTGACTGATTTTTTTTTTTTTTTTTGTTGTATGTATGTTACCTGATATCTCCGAGAATAGTGAACCGATTCTAAAATTTCTTTTTGTGATCGAACGTGTATTACCCCGAGATGGTCCCATTGGCACCAAGTTGGGGTTTGATGATGGGATCCTTGAGAAATCGAGGGATCTCTTCAAATGTTATAGGTACATGTATGGCGCTTTTGGTAATTTTCATTCATTTTCAAGAATTTGCATTCAGAAAGTAGGATTTGAGGAAACCAATGATGGAAACAGATCGGGGATCTTTGAGAAATCGGTTGAAGTCGGTTTTTTAAATTTTTAATTTGGTGATTATTGGCACTATTAATTAGATAAGGACTTCCGCTTGTATTACAAGTTACAAGCTATCGAGAAATGGGCCCCTGGAGGTACTTATATATGTATACGTCATTTTTTTATGTTGGGACATCTTACATAAATCGACCTAGTCCCACGGTAAGCTGAATTAAGGTTTGTGATGTGGGTACCTAGCGACGATATAGACATTCGGTACTCTTATACCTTTTGCTGTCGATACAGGGAATCCTTCTGTTACTAAAAGCAACCCGCATATATGGCCACTAGGAGTTACTGAGGATGACGTCCAATTAACACAAACTCTATAGGTACTAGCAAGTAGACCGTTTGCTTGTTTTCTATCTATTAAAGATCAACAATGTGAACAGTACAGTTCCGCGTAAAACAATAAATCCTCTTAAAAGATTTTATTTATATTTTTGCAAACAGTCAATGTTAGACTTTAACAAGCAAATACAAGTGTTACAACGCTGCGAGCAAATTGATTTTACCAATAAAACCGTATTAAATTCGCTTTGGGACACTGAATAAATGAATTTTTCCCTGCGGTAATAAAAGCAATGTAACAAAAAGTATCGTAAAAAATAATACAGGCAGTGTTGCACGCGACAAAGATTGATGTGGCCGAGGGTGACGGATATGCAGCTTACCTGCTCGCACCTTGTGACAGTAAATTAATTGAAAACAGTACAACAAATATTCCAACAATTTTTGAGCAAACGAGCGAAGGTATACGCTGCCCCCAGTGTAACGAATAAAATGGGTTGAAGATGTGAGGTTAGCATTAATATTAGAAATGTAAATAGGTAATGCCTGCGGGTCGCTCTCCGCAAAACATTGGACCTTTGGAGTACAAGGACCTCTTGTCGCTTTTTACGCCTGATTCTGGGAAGCTAGCAGCTAGTGTGGTCAAATTAATAATGCCAAAGTAAATTCATGCAATTTATTATGTTACATTACATAGGGCCGCTCGTAGCGGACCCCAGAAATATACAATTGTCGACAGCCGCTACTACAATTACGCGCGCCTATTTGCCTAGGCCCGCCGCGCGGCACGTAGCCCACGGGGCGAAGCTACGTCCTACGGCAAGAGGGGGCAGGCTCAAGAAGCCATGCCGAAGACCCGGCGGTCTGCAGCGCTGCGCAGATTACCGGCGGGGGGATGTCACGTGTAGCCCGAGCTTGACACTACTGACGAACACTTGTCTATTTTACATTGGGAGTGTCTCCGCCAACAATACTGAGCCGCGGGCCGAAACTGCGGCCTTTAAATATCTATTTCGTAGGGCCGAGTCTCGAGATCCAACCGCGCGGTTTCCTTCCTACATCCAGTCTCCCCAAATGTCAAATCTCTTTTTTTTTCGACCGCCCAAATGTGCGTTCCGATTCACTACAGTTCATCCGCATCAAACATGCTTAGGCGGCCCTTCCAATTTTCCAGATGCCGAAATAAAACAAGCGTCCTTTGTCTTTCATAATATTACACGGGAATAGTTTTAATTGCTCTTTATTATAATTAATAAACGACTTCATACTTTTGCTTAACTCCCCATGACGTTTAAAGTTGCGCGAAACGGAGCGCCGATTTTCGGGCTGTCACTTTATTTTCTTTGATAAGCACCCGACCAAAACATAGATAAAAATATTAGGTTACATTCTAATATAATTTCGAATATACTCAAAAATGTGGAAAGTGATCGTGACTAATAGACTCAGCAAGACTAAAGGAGCTTTCTCACATGCCTTTCGTTAAGTTCTGTGCAGTGGATTGCTAGCAAACTGGGTGGCAAGTTTCCGCCAATGCACGCGCTTGTCGAAGCCAATGCTTTGAAAATATACCACTTTGGGGATCAAACCTATGATCTACATATAGTCCATAAGGTATGTTATGTTTCTATTAAGACGCCAAAGTCTAGTATGTGTTATTCATACTGAAAATCACATTCAATTCTTTGAGGTTATGTTTACCATTTGTATGAAACAAAGTATGTAGGTCTTGCATGTAGTATCACTACACCAGGTAAAGAAAATTCTAAAAATAAACCTGACTCAAATCGATGTAGGCCTATAGAAAGCTCAATTAAGGCTTATCACCTTAATTGTCAACGAGTGCTACGCGCTACGCTCGTAGCCGATCCCGTGATTTTTCCGCTTTGTAGCGAAAATGGACCTCCCACAAAGAACTCCCCTCGGGAGTTCCCGGCGCTCAATGTGTTATGTTGTGGGTATTAATCGACAATGTATATAAAGTAATGATATTTATTAATTTATTTATTTACGTAGAAATCAATCATGACTGAGAAATGTTTTGTGATAAAAATACAAACGTGTCTGTGTTTTTATCACACTTTAATAAAATTACTATAGGGCCAGCTCCAATGAAATCCTAACCATTTTCACGCGCAGACTTGACTGCCAGTATGTCAACTATAGTTTCCAGATCCACGACGCTTTCGCCTACGTATAACGTATTATATGTTGACGTTTTTTTTTCTCCTTGTATAATGTACCTATGACTAACAATAGATAAGTTTTTTGGTGTAAATTTTACAAACAAGTTATAAATCATGAAAGTTGAAATAAAATGAATTTGAATTTAATTACCGGAGAGCTTTTCGAAAGCATGTTTCATATTTATACCAAGCTGAAATACGGACCTTCAATTCAATGAATTTTGGGAACGTTCTCGTACATTATACAGCAGGAGGTTCATGACACTGTTGCGAATATGTTTACTGCGGAAGGCTCAGTACGTACTATAAAGTAACAGTAAAGATACGCCGTATGTAACTTCCAACTGCGTATTTTCAACAGAAGGCGCCATTACCTATGTAATAATCCTTGGTTTTCTTTACACTTTTCTTTATAGAAACTGAAAACAATAGAGTACTCATCTGACTTAAAGCCTATGACAATATGTGGCATGAATTTGATCGTGATAATTCTTTTGTTGGGTCAATAAATCGTTTTATTTTAAAGCACACAATACATCGTTTTACTACTAAATTGCTTTTTTAGTCATATATAAGTAGTCAGTTATTTTTAAACACGTTTTAAATTAGTTGTACTGCGTTTATTATATCCCTTGTGACTCTCGTGTTGTTTACGTGAAAATAACTTCTCGTTGCATTCACTTTAATCTTTTTTTTGCCTAAAAATTCAACAATTATTAACGTGCATTAAACCAATTCAATTTTAACTATTCCATTGTACCGTTGTGACTAAAGTTGTAATTGGTTACTCTGGTCCTGACATTTTCAAGTTTATTTTTTGAATTTTTAAGCAATTCATTTTTTAATGTTAGTAAGTCAAGACCAAAAAACCGGCGTAGTTCTCACACAATGTATTAGCAGCACAGTGATACTACAAAAAAATGCCGCCAGCATCCTTTGTATAATGTAACGAGGGCTGAGCCGCGTTCAACCTCGCGACTTGCGAGCGTGGCACGTACTGATACTCGTGGCGCAGCTCGCTGGGCCCGTTGAGATAAAACCGGTTAAGTTATATTTGTTAAACTTACTTTTACTGTTAAATTGTTAATACGTGAGCAATATTATGTGTTTCTTAAAAAAACGTAATTGGAAAAACGTTTAATATTTTTAAGAAACAAATGGATCACTTAAATGTAAGTATCAATCTTACAACATTTACAACTAAATTAAGACACTAGAGCTACACTAACCATTTCCAAATTAGGTGCAAAACGTTTAACAGGTCCGTAAATGCCTCGGTACCGAAAATCACCCCATAATCCAGGGACCCAGGTGGCATAGCACTAGGGTAGAGGCTTAAGCGATTTGCCTCCGTCTAAAGCTAGCCATGCAGGCAATAAACCCCTAGTTTTCGGTACATTTTCGGTACACGCCACTTGTTCGGAATACTTTAGCGGTACATTTTAAATTAGAGCGTAACGCAGGTGTGAGTAACTTTGTAATACTGGTTACGGTTCTAAATTTGTTTAAGTTGTCTAGTTGGTTGAAACGGTGTTTATTATTATATGATGGATTTTTGAAGCGGCGGTGGCAGATGTACCTCGGTTTTGGTCTGACTTTTTTAATAAATGACAATGACGGTTATCTCGAAAACATATGCCACTAATTGGCGCCACTTAGCCGTAAGGTCCCGCTAAGAAACACAATTATTTAGCCCCGAAGAAAAACTAACTAGAAGGTATTTTTGTTTATATCATTTTATAAACACATAAAAGAAATAAAACTATGAAAACGGATAAACTCGCGTATATTAACTAATTTTAACTTCATTCCGACGTTTCGAACACTTTACAGGGTTCGTGGTCTGCGGATGACTGACAATGGAGGAAATTTGATAGATCTACCTCCATCAAAATAAGAAAGATAAGTACAAAACTACCCACCAAAGAAAGATCCGACTACGAGGATATTAAAGAGTACCAAAGAGCTTATTGGTGAATACTCGGACGACCTTAATCTGGATGTTCCAAGTTTAGTTCCTGATTCCCCAATGCCACCAAAGTTGTATGGGTTGCCTAAAATTCATAAACCAGGTGCCCCGTTGCGTCCTATAGTGAGTCAAATTGATGCTCCCACCTATAAATTGGCTCAGCACCTAGCGGGTGTTCTCTCACCTCTGCGTGGTAATAGTAGCACACATACAAAGGATTCATACCAGTTCATCCGTGATATTAAAGACCTAACTTTGACGGATGAGGAAATCATGGTCAGTTTTGATGTCCAGTCACTATTCACCAGTTTACCTGTGCAAGACTGCATTGAAATTGTCAAGAGAAGGTTAAGGCAGCAGAACATGTCAGAGGAATACGCTAAGTTGTTGGAACATTGCCTTACATCTGGCTACTTACTATGGAACGGTGAATTCTACCTTCAAGTGGATGGCGTGGCGATGGGGTCTCCAGTTTCTCCTGTTGTCGCAGACATCTTTATGGAGGACTTCGAGGAGAGAGCACTCTCATTGGCTCCCATGCAGCCGAAAATATTTAAAAGATATGTAGATGACACCTTTACCATCCTTCCAAAAAGTAGTGTTTCAACTTTCTTAGATCATTTAAATTCCATTCATGATAAAATTAAATTTACTATGGAGTTAGAAAATGACTGTTCTCTGTCTTTCTTAGATGTTTTGGTTATAAGAAATCCGGATAAAACTTTGGGTCACACTGTATATAGGAAACCTACTCACACTGATAGGTATTTAAATGGCAATTCCCACCACCATCCCAGCCAACTAGCTACTGTAGGCAAATATTTGTTTCAGAGAGCCCAAAAGATATGCGATGATCGGCATCTAGCTGCGGAGCTTCAGCATGCTAGGCAGGCACTTCGGGCAAACAACCTGAAGATCCCTCGAGCCGATCAGAAGACTCGTATGAAGATTCCCACTGTTGAGCGCAGGCCAGCCGTTCTGCCTTTTGTTGGAGGGGTCACAGACAGGATCAGCCTCATCTTGAAACGTGCTTCTATTAAAATCTATTTTAAGCCAATGAAGAAGATGTCGCAGTTTCTGAGGCCTGTTAAGTATAGCACCCCCTTACTGAATGCAGGAGTGTATAAGCTGGACTGTGAATGTGGGCTTTCATATGTTGGGCAGACAAAGAGGAATATCACTACTAGGGTGAAGGAACACATAGCCGATGTCAAGCACCGTCGACAACAGTCTGCGGTTTGGGAGCATGTCAGTGATGGACCGAATCATTCTATTAAGTTTGACAAGCCTATGGTTCTCGTTAAGGAGAAGAGAAACATTCCTAGAATGTTGCGTGAGGCTATTGAGATAATGAAATATCCAAACTTTAATAGAATGGAAAGAAGCTTGTCTCTACCACCAGCTTGGGATCCAGTTGTTCATCTGATAAAGGAACAGTCTAGACATAAACCGTGAGGCTGATGTATTTGGCGGTGGTGACCATTCCCCCCCTTTTTAGTACTGGCAACATTTTTTCAAAACTATTTTAAATTTCCTTATTAATTAAAATTGTATGTTTTGGTTTAATGCATGATGATCTTAAGATGTACTACAAATGTTTTTTGAAAAGAGTTGTCCCGCTGAGTTTCTTGCCGGTCCCAATTTTGGGATACCTTCCTAACAATACAATCATACAAAGGAAGGAAATACTTCTCAGGCAGTGGCGTAGGGATAGAACCGGCGTAGATTATTTATTTTGTCTCTTGTCTTCATTCTGAAAATATTTGTAATGAATAACTAGCTTAATTTGCAAAATTTTGTATGTACATCCACCCTTAAAATTTATTGTCTGTGGTTTAGTAATTTTTTCTTTGGTGGGTAGTTTTGTACTTATCTTTCTTATTTTGATGGAGGTAGATCTATCAAATTTCCTCCATTGTCAGTCATCCGCAGACCACGAACCCTGTAAAGTGTTCGAAACGTCGGAATGAAGTTAAAATTAGTTAATATACGCGAGTTTATCCGTTTTCATAGTTTTATTTCATGAGTAATCCTCGCGGTAACCGAAGAAAATATTACATAAAAGAAATTTAAACATAAAACCTATAGGCGCTCTGAGAATTTAGACAAGTTTCTGGACCTGACGCCTCAGTGCTGCCACCATGGCGAACGACATTTCAGAAAACACCCATTCAAAAGTTGCGATATGATAAGTAATATGCAGGTAAGGTTGGTTTACGAAATAAAGTAGCCATCATTAAATCAATCTCCACTGTTACACGATAGTTTCATGTAGTTAAAACAACCATGGGACGGTTTTATTCCAGATTCTATTTTACGTATATTAATTCTATATCCGAACGCATTCGCTTAAAAGTCGTCAAAATTAAAATAATTCCAATAATGCTTAATGCAAAAGTTAACGGCTAAGAGAATGCGATCTTTCGAGACAACTTCAACAATGTTTCGCTTGAAATTGATTTAAAAAATTAGACTCAAAATTCCCCGTTTATAGTATCCAAAACCAACCAATAAGGTTTGGGTCTTAGCAATCGGTGGTCTGGCAACCCTTGTCTGTGAGAAGGCCCGAACTGGGCTCCACAGACAACGACTTTTAGCCATTTTTGTCGTCACTGACGAGGGGATAAATATCAACTACAGCGTCGGAAAAGCAAAGAGCCGATCTTTTTAATAACATCCATGTAAAATTATGATATTTTTTATAAAAAAAAAATACACGAGTTGTGATGTTCTTCTGACCCATCTAAATAATAAGTACATCATTATTATAGAAAATAACGTATACGGCTTTTCTTGGAGCTCATTCCTCTGGGAGAGGAGGTAGTCAAAGCCATAAAACTTATGATTTCTGTGAGCAAAGAATATTAAATAATTTGCGAGTCGCTGAATTCCATTTTGTCGGCGGATATGGAATGATTTTGTAGAATTTTTGTCGAATTGAATTTTTATGACAAAAAGTTTGGTCAATTAGGACTTTTGTATACTAGTAACTTTTGTAATCTGTTTATGTCAAATTTTAAATTATTTCTTGTTTAATTAGCCTTTTATTTAATTTCTTGTTTTGATGTTTTGTTTTTTGGAATCGAGATTACATAATAAAGCAATGAAACATTCGTTTTATTTGTATAATTTTTCTAATTATTAACTTCCTAACGTCGGATATTTTGTAAAGTACTTAATGAAGATACTAGATTGTTTGTCTGGTAATTATACCAGTTTTCAAAGGAATTAGGCACAGTGTGAATGAACTTTAAAGGAAATATTTACGGAATGTTTTGCAAATAGACACGTTAAACTCTTACGATTACTTAGGTACGATTCGTACGGTTTTGTCGTACCGTGCGACAAAATCATACAGTAATAAAAAGAATAGAATTTTCAAATTATTTGGTATTATTGAGGGTTAATTAAGAACCTAAGTCGCAACAGGGGCCTATTTCTTAAGAGCTTGTAACTTGTAATACTAAGCGGAAGTCTTTATCTAATTAAAGTTGTTAAAAAGTGACTACCACTTGTAATACAAGCTACAAGCTTTTGAGAAACGGGCCCCTGGTCTACATCACTTTCCTCTCAATAGCAATTGGTCTAAAAAAACAACTGATCTAACTGCCGATCTCAATATTTCATCCACTATGATGACGCTGCTACCCGTTATCAATGTTCAATAAATGAGTCTGTGACATTTCAATCCCTTAGCTGACTGTTACATCCTATAGGCAGAGTTGGGTGACAAATGTGTTCTTACTGCCGTCATCACGCGGCCAATAACACGTTATAGCGATGTAACTAAGCGTAACGTATGCATCTGAACACTCAATTAGTTGAACTGCAGCTTTCAACAACAATGGACTGAGCGATCTATACACAGATGAACACAAAACAGACTCCGCATTATGAAAAAACGATTAGGGAGGCGGACTTAGGCCGTGCCAAGCATTGAAAGTTTCCAGATTGAATCCTGTTTCTTTCCAAACAGCTCGTTTTTCAGATTTTTTTCGAATAATTCAATCAAATTTTCCACTTTAATTTTCAACTCTAAACTAATGTAAATTAGGTGTAATTTTCACTTATATCAGAAGAACGCGATGTCGTCGAGGAAAAGTCAATTAAAATAGATGGACAAGAGTGACATTGATTATGTCTGTAAAAACCCGAAAAAACTGAAAAAATACGAATTTTTCGTACGTCCTCGAAAAAAACATTTAATTTTTTCTGACATTATCAACGCTAGCCGTGCCGAAGCGTCTTAGTTTATCTATTTATTTACCGTGGGACTAGGTCGATTTGTGTAAGATGTCCCAAGATATTTATTTATTTATTTATTTATTTATTTATTATTTATTATTTATTGAATCTTAAGTGCGAATTTGCAAAACAAGTGTACAAATGACGGACTTACTTTCAATGTCATTCTTTACTAGTCAACTATAGGGCAAAGCAGAGACATGTAGGTAAAAGTAGGGAAATTACTTTTTATTATCTATCGGGTTTTTTTGGAATCCGCCCATGTACTTCCAAATTAAATTAATATCTGTCCACCTACATAAGGTAGAAGTACCAGTGCGTAGTAATATATGTTAACAGAAAACATTTATTTAAATCACAATATTTAGCTCATTTATAAATTTAAAGTGTTTTCATTTGTTTTAGGAGAGGAGTTTGATAGTTTTGTAAAATAGTATTTATTGTATAGGGTGGCAGTATCGAAAGAGAAAATTATATATTTTCTTAATCAATGCAATTGTATCAGTAAGAGACATGTGCTTTTGCTGGCAGTGCCAATAGATGACACCTTGGTACAAATTTGAATGTCAATTATGAGTTTGAAATATTTCATTCCTAATAAAAATGTTAGCATGTAGTAGTAGCAGTAAACACTTTATTGCACAAATCATAAAAACAACAAACCAAACATATTACAGTGAAATTGTACTACGGCGAACTCATTCCTTTAAGGCATAATAGCATGTCTTTAAATGATACAAATAATTTAGAAATATTATTTTTACTTTAAAATTGCTACATACATCATTACATCTTTCATCGTTTAAATGCTGCAATAGTTGATCTTATCTTATCAATGGCAACTTAAGCTATGATCACAAGTATTAGTACAGCGTCTGGCACTAGTACATTATGAGGTGTTTTCTAGTATTTCTCGTACTTGAGGTGATCTGTGGATCTATTATATAGCTTCAATATGAAAGGGTCTTATGTCATGACAATCACCTGCTAAGATGTTACGTTTGGGACGGCTGTGTTGCATCGGTATTTGATGTGTGGAAGCGAGTATTTGCCTCGTCCTAGGTAGAAAGGGTTACAACTAGATCCACAACAAAAGAGGCACAACCAAGAATGCCAAGATGCCATTCTGAAATCATTTACGATAATTGATAAGTCACATGACATTAATACCTAATGTATGGAAAGACCCTGGGTCCGTGGGGCTCTGGTGCTTTGAGTCTCTTTAAACAAATTTCAAAGAGTCTCAAAGATACCACAGGTGACCCAAGAGCTGGCAGATATCTAGCTCAACAGATCAGCCTCGCGATCCAGCGAGTTACTGCTGCCAGCATCTTTGTTACCATGCCGCTGGGGCCGTTTTTAGATTTAGATTTAGTTAAGTAATATATTTATTTATAGTGTAGTTTTATAATATTATAGTTTTAATTTCGTATATTTTTGTCGCTTATAAATAAAATGTATAGAAATGGTCACGTGACTTTTCGTTCTATTCTGGCATTCTCATACGTTTAATACTTACCGCTTATCGTATACGATTGCAGAATGGCCCCTTGGCTAGGCCTTTTTTTTACGTTGGCAAAATGCTTTCACGCATCCAGTCGTGAGACAGGTATGACGGACTACGGAGCATTGACTTCCACTACCGTCTAAAAACCCAACGAGTGCCATCTCCGCTTTTGACGGGGTGACGCAGGATCGCTATGAGCATTCTACTGAGTCACTCCAGCGGGCAGCCGAGCTGTAGACCCAATGGGACACCAAAGAGTTAGTGGCCCCTGTCCAATGACCTCTTAGCTATAATTGGTGTGCTAGGGCGGAGCTAGCAGGAGGTGTGCCGACCTCCAAGCCTGCGTCGACGGAGCCTTGGCTAGGCCTGCCGGTTAATCAAAGACTATAGACTCGCTCAGCAGTGAGAAGAACAAATGTTCATGTTTCCAAACTGCCGTATGTCACGGTCATCGTTCATTTAAATTTGACATTTCAGTGTACTCGTCCTAAGTTGGGCAGGTGAGATGCATTGCTTATGCTTACTAACGAATTGATTATTGAATGATATTAGATCCAATATAGAGATACAGTTGCATTTTGGGTTGGATTATTCAATCACAAACATTATTGATATGCGTATCACGTATGTAGCTATATTCGTATCTTATAACACACACTAAGCACTATGTTTATTTTATGAAATATGGATGTGATATACTAGCAAACTATCCACCTGTGGCCTATTTCGCCATAATTACAAGTGTGGCAATTATAAAATATCACTGTTACTGACGTCACAGGCCTCCGTATGCCATCGGACGGTCCATGTGCTTGTTTACTACTTATGTCAGAATTTCGCTACAATTGTCGTGTTTTTTGTGACAATTGTAATTTTTGCAAAAAAGTAGTTATTTACTGCTGATTTAATGAAGTTCCTGCACTACATTTTATTATGGTGGCAAACAAACGCATGGTAAACGGTAACTGTAGCCTACAGATGCCCCAGATTGGAGAAACAGTAAATTTACAATTGTAGCACTTGTCAATGTGGTGAAATTGGGGCCTGATTGTAAAGAGCTACTGTTGCATATGAACGCCTATAACTTCGGAATAGCGTTGAAAATTTCCGGATTTTTTCGAATAAATCGTAAAGTGTCCACTATAATTTTCAACTGTAAACCAATGCGAATAAGATCTAATATTCACTTATACCAAGAAAACGCAATGTCATGGAGGAAAATTCAATTGAAATAGATGGCAAGGAGTGACAGTGACATTGAAAATTTCTGTAAAAATCCGAAAAAAAAACGTAATTTTCATATTTTATATTCCCGAAAAACATGTTTGATTTTTTCTGACATTTTCAACGCTACTCTGGAGGTGTTAATTTGGGTTTACTGTGTTTACGGTTAAAGGAACAAAGTACAAACTACGTTACTGACTGTCTTAGATAGGAAAAGAAACATCCCAATTAACATTTCTCACATGTATGTAGCTTATTATGCTGAGACTAAAGTACCCATTTCCCGTGTACATATAAAGCATACTTTTCTAATTTGTTTAATTTAATTTAAGTCTATGAAAAACGGATACACTCGCGTATATTAATTAAATTTACCCCGACGTTTATCCGTTTTTCATAGTTTTATTTCATGTGGAATCCTCGTGATAACCGAAGAAATTATTAATTTAAGACTTCAAATTTTTGGTACTATTCCGTATTCAATCGTGTCTTTTTTTCTTTTTATAATTACGGCAATAAACATTTTAATTCTTATTTATTAACAGTGCTGTAAATATACTGTAGAATCTTGACATGAAATTTATTTCACGGCGTAAGTTGACTTCATTTCTTATCAATTACATACAGTAGGTACCTACATTTTCATTAATACTAACAATCAATAACATAATAGTAAGTTATTAGTATTATCCACTAATTAATTTCATTTCCCGTTTCCCGGATATGTCTTGACAATAATGATACAGATTCCTATCTGAATAATATCGATTTAATATGATTGAGTAGATTAGTGATACGTAATTGATAGGTAAGACCTTAGATTATACGCTGGTACCTACGTAAGTCACTAGTTAAGTATTGTAATCATCATCATCATCAGCCTATGATATGTAGTCCACTGCTGGATGTAAGCCTCTCCTATTAACTATGCGTATAGACGCATTAGGAGGTAAATGCCCATAATCACCACGCTGGGCAAGCGGATTGGCGATCGCAGTAATGTGTCCACTATGATGTGATGACGCTGCTGCCCATCATCAATCTTTTATCAAATAATGGTCAGTGACACTTCAATCCCTTTAGTCGAGTCTTACGACACCCGCAGGAGGAGTTGGGGTGGGGACAAAATAAAAATGTATTCTTACTGCCGTCACCACACGGCCAATTGCAATAAGTATTGCAATAGGTACCAGAAATGTAAAACAAAGGTGGACTCCCTATTAATGTACAAGTTGCAGAACATTTTCGAAAAATTCATGAGATTTAAGAGTCAGTTTTCATTGAAAATGTTTCCATGGTAATATAAAAATTTTTATGGATAATATTGATTTCACAATAGATTTTTTTTAAGTCCTTTGTAAAAAAATACATAATATCGGAACTGTATAAAAACTCTTATAAAAATACAAACACAATGAAAACAACGAATTAGGTGATATTATTTAAGCACAACGTCAGCCAATTTATACACCATTTGTGCGGTTTCTGAGGTTGGTTCAGCAAGAATGTGGAACAAGGAACCGGTGTCATACGGGTTTGAATTGGCTGACGATTCACAATTGAATAAACTAGGCAAAAAATATACCATAAAAGGCATGTATATACAACGGTTTTGGCATGATTAGATTGGTTTTTTAATTTAAATTGCCGGGAATATTCTCTATAGAAGTTTCGCAGCTTATGAAACTTCTCCTCGGTACATTACTAGGACTCCCACATACACTTTGTTAAATTGTCTTCCATAAGTAATGTTTGCCAGTAAAACGTATTATTTATTATAAAAAATATCTAAATATTGAAACTGTCGGCGTTCATATTTCTATGTTTGTTTCAAAACTTTACAACCGACCTTTCTATGTGAGTTGTATTCAGTTTTAGGGACACCCATTTAGCGTAAAATTAAAAACTTTTATTTAAACATGTTTGTAACTACAATAAAGAACTAACTTTCCATAAAAACTGGGTTTTGGTGTTAATTTTATAAGCAATAAGTGATATTTTGTGATATTACGGTTTATTAAGTAATTAAAAAAAAAGTAATTGTCGTTACGACAAACAGGTAGCAGGCGATTTTCTACATTTACAGTTATGCTAATATTGTTAATTTAAATAAAATATATACTTATTCGATTGTTTCTCATACCTACGCTCTAGCAGGATACAGAAATCCACACACAGCTTTAGCCAAGAACAACTATTGCCAACCATTACCATAACAATACCGGAACACACGACAACTATTTCGTCATTGCTTGAACTCCATCCAAAGATCTTTGCCTTTGTATCCAGATTTCACAATACATTCCCAATAGCCATTGTATCTAATGTAGAGCTCGTCGTTTAACAATGGCTGTAGAAGCATCGGGCCGCAATAAAACTATGCAACAATAGGATTAAAACCGATTAGTGCTAACGGAAATTCGTGTCGGGAGCATTGGGGGCAGCTGCACTTGATATCGCTTGTTAGATAGCGCATACGCATAAGAAAGATACATTAGCTGTACCATGACTTTGCAAGTATTGGTAACGTGAGGTTTTACGAGTACTTTATACGTATATGTACTCTATCGCGCTCGCTGCAATATAACATATCAGTGCAAGCGCGATAGAATGCATTACAAGTCGAATAAAACCTAACATAACCTTTACTTTCCAAGTCATGGTACGGCTAAAGAGACTTAGGGTGCTCACGTGCTTATCATTATAGCTCATTGTCAATTGCAATTTTATCATAGATTAACCAAAAAACGTTACGATCATATTAATAATTAAGATAGCTTACGGTTTAATTTTTAAGTAAGTACTTCTCCAATTGCAGAGTTCACGGAATATCTCGAATCATACGAAAGTGGTTAACAAAATACATTACGATCTATAAGGTGGAAGTACTAGTACCCGACGCTGTACCAATACTCGTCATCATAGCTTGAGTTGCCATCGATGAGATAAAATCAACTATTAGGGCATTTAAACGATGAAAAATGTATGTGTCTTTAATATTTCATATCCCAACTTTGAAATAATTAACTTATATCTAAATGATTAGTATAATTTTAAGAAAGGCTGACATTTATTAGGACTGAGCGTTTATATTTCAAAGTCCCAATATGTGACATTCAAATTTGTAATGAGGTGTCATCTATTGAGACTGCCAGAAAATGCACCTGACACTTACTCGTACAATAGAGTCGACTTAGAAATTTTGAGTAATTTCGATATTGTTATCCTAAAAAATAAATACTATTTAACAACATTTATAAACTGCTCTCACAAAACACAATCATGATAATACTTTATAATGTAGATTTATATATAAGCAAAATATCATGGTTCAAATAAATATTCTCTGTTGACATGCTATACGTATGCACTGGTACTTCTACCTTATTTTACATATTAGTTTCCGAATTGACCTGACCTAGTGCAGTGTTCACATAGATACCTATCCTAGTGCGGATTGCGGTTTACTTCGCAAGTACCTTGCTTGTATTTGACCGCAATTCGTAATGCGGAGTTTACTGGAAGTAATCAATGCGACACACACGGTTGGAGCGGGTAGGTAACTACATGAGTTAATTTGCTTGACCTTTTGCGAGATAGTTCTAGTATAGGTATCGGGAGTTTACGTGAGAATGTGCACGTGAGTGGGGTTGGAAGTTCGTGCTAAGAGTGTAGAAATAGTATCAGTTGTAGTTACATGCTTGTTTTATGTAAAGACCTTTCTTAGACCATGTCGAAGGCCAACCAGAAAACGGCTAATGATCTCCTCATATGCTTTGATTTTTGCGATAAGACTCTATTGCTATATAAAATAAGAGTGATGAAATGACATGTAACTACAGCTACATGACGCATGTCAGTCAGAGTGGGGCAAAAAGTAATTAGATTACTCATTCCGATTGCAAATGTAATCGACACCGTAGTTGGATTACTTTATGCCCAACCCTGATGTCAGTGGATAATCATTGAACAAAAACTTAAAAAGTTCCTGACTTCGATCAAATGAGCCATATTTCATATGGGACACTAAAATGTTATTTCAGTTAATTTAAATAGGGCTGTAAGGGCAAAGTTAAAACTAATCAATACGAAACTATTCCTAATGTATTAAAATAGGTATGTACTAAATTACGTATTCATAATGTTACAATTACTTTACTAAATAAACCTATACTACTAATGACAAGTTGACAAATAGGTCTATTATATTAACAACATATGATTATCGAGTGACTTGACTAGTAGACACAGTGCTTGACAGTGTTGTCAGATCCAGTGATACACCTGCAAGTTTTGTAACAAGATTATATGCAAGAAATCAGATATTTTACTTACTCTTACCAATGGTTGCATCTCAAATCATGTGGCAATAACTTACAAAGTGTAAACTCAGAGCAGCTTTTGAGCCGATTTAAAACACATTATTATTATTACCCCCTTATTCATAAACGTCTCCTATTTAATTTAACAAGCCTTAAATAATAGTAGATATTATACAGATACACCGACGTTTCAGATTCAGTCCGGTTGGATTTTTGAATGAGTTCAATTTCATGATTTCTGATTCGGTTAGCGCGGATGTTTTAGAATGTGTAAGAAAAATGTGGGTTGTGGTTTGAAAAGTTACAACAGTATTTTATATTAATATTTTCTTCGGTTACCGCGAGGATTACTCATGAAATAAAACTATGAAAACGGATAAACTCGCGTATATTAACTAATTTTAACTTCATTCCGACGTTTCGAACACTTTACAGGGTTCGTGGTCTGCGGATGACGAACACACACACAGACAGACCACGAACCCTGTAAAGTGTTCGAAACGTCGGAATGAAGTTAAAATTAGTTAATATACGCGAGTTTATCCGTTTTCATAGTTTTATTTCATGAGTATTTTATATTGTTTATAAGAATGCCTGTTGCGAAAATAGGCCCCTAAAAGTACTTCACAGTTTTCATAATATAAATATTCCTCTGAAAGAAACTCCACTATTTTCAAATACATCATTGCACTAATGGCATTGCTCAAGAAATCACCACAAAGCCATGTGCCAGTTTTCCACCAGCAATGATTCCCGGCGGGTTATGGTGTACCCTGGCTGGCGTGAGGCTGCGGTCACGTGACCGCTGCGCGTTAGACGGTATACAAGGATGCGCCGGCCATAACTTCGCTATTACTTTACAGCTGCGGTGCAGATTAAATAATAGTAGACATTATACAGATACACCAACGTTTCAGATACAGTCCAGAAGAAATCTTCATGCCTAAAAGCTTCCGGTTGTATTTTTGAATGCCTACTGCAGTGTTATTCACTAAGGAAACCGCCTTGCTGTCAGCGCTGTGTCAGTGCTGCGGCAGCGTCGAGCCTAAAAATGGTATTCACTAATGTACTTTAAACGACACTAGTGCTCGGCGACGAATGCGGCGTGAGCTGGAACTACATTGCGTCGAAAGTTTGACGTTTAATGTATGAACTTCGTATTCTCTAACGAAAAACAGCGACGAACTCGCCCACAAGCTCGCTCACAGCCTCGATTCCTAATGTCAAATCAAACAGCTAGGATTTTAGACAAGGCTGTCTCGACATCGAGCTCGTTGACGAACGCAGCGTCGAATGTGTCAATAAGAGCTCATAGCTGCCGACTGTGCAGATATGTTATTTTTATTAAATTTAAACATTTTGGCTAAAGTGCAGAATAATAACTACCTGTCAATTTTTATACCATTGACTAAAATATTGCTGGTAATTGATGACATCACGGAGTGCAAATGTGATAAATATTATACAGCTTTAAGTGTCTTTTCCGATGTCAGTGGTTGTAGTTTTCTTAGAGCAAAGACAGAGCTACTCTTCCTATCACAAAGCTGGTCAACATGGCACTTCCAGTGAAGATTCGAATCTAGTATAACTCCGAGAATATTAGTCGTACAGACACATAAGAGGGTACTGTAGCACTTGCAAGCCTCATGTATTCTCACAATTCAGCACGGGACTTCGCAATGACAATGACCGTTTTATCATCCGCAAATAGCACAGAAACACCCCCAGTGATTGCAGTCGGAAGGTCATTCACAAATAATAAAAACAAAGTTTCCCAGTTGGAGCATATGCACATTTTCAAAATTCTTCATGCAAAACGGTAATTTTAAAGTTAATTAAATACACCCAGAACATTCATATCCATTCTATTATTATTAAAAGCTGCAGAAAACAAAATACAAATATAAAACTATAAATAAATAAAAACCAATGAAAAAAAAATAAACAGGTGAAATAACTGTATGCTGCTGTAGCAGCTGCAATTGAATACTACTCATCAGGATATATTATGCCCTGTCGCCGTATCATGAGTTGGAAAGTAAAGGATACGTTTGGTTTTACTCAATACCTACATAATCCATTATATCGCGTTTGCACTGACATAATATTGGAGCGACTGCTTTACGTACGCCCAAGTAGTGGCCGCCTGGCACTGAACAAGTTTTGGCGAATGGCGGATCTACTCATCATATTTAATCTGTGGTTACGGTGCGGCGTGTACAGAGCAGTTCCCAGCAGAAGTCAGGAGTTCAGTCTGGTTTAGATTAATTGTAAGCCAGCGTTGTTTTCAACTGTTTACTTGATCCCGACAAGGAATAGTCTTATAGGGTTAAGGATTATACTAAATTGTGCTTGCGGCTAGCTTAACCGTTTAGTTTACGATGTATATTATGACTGCGATAAAATATCATTAGCGAATGACAATATTGAGATAGTTACTCGTATTTTTTATTGAATATTATGAGGGTAGCACATACGTTGCGTGGGTTTTCTAATGTGATTAAACTGTCATCTGGCATATACATGGTGCAATCGATAAGTGTTTACAGGCCATAATTCCGTAAACATGAGAGATATCAGAAAATGTTTAACTGATATCGAAAGTACGTTACCCAACGAGTAAAATTACACTAATAACTTTTTTGAACTCAAATCAGAAATATCCCAAATATTAACTTCAAACCCTTCCATACATTTCTTAGTACGTAACCGTTCATTCAAAGACTAATAACACGAATATTCTTTCGTTTAAGAATAAATGTTAGATTAATTATTTCATAAACGGTAGTATTATTATTTTATTACAATGTATTCGTACAAATAACGAATCTCTAACAGTTTTATCTCTTACGACCCGACAATCTTTAAGGCTGTAAGTTTTCATATTAAATGTATGGGAGCGTTTTATGTTAGAATTTTTAATATTACTTCATCTGTTTAGAAAAAGTTTTTTTAAAAAATGTAATTTTACTCGTTGGGTAACGTACTTTCGATATCAGTTAAATTTTACATCAAACAGTTGTATTAATTAAATACTAAAGGTTAAATACTATTTTTTCCGTACAAAATAATTCAAGATTAATGATAGTTTCCTTATCACATCTGTCAATTGCTATCAAAATTTTCTATGTGTCTAATTTAATAAATTACCTTGGAATATCGATTTATTTATACTATTAAATCCTATGTTTAGTTATAGTTTGAGGTAATTTCAAAAAGAATCAAATTTTAAGTACAAAGTTCAATAACAATACTGAGGTATTTCAGGATTAAGATGTTCCATAATTATGTAATCTTAAAAGTATCTTTATAACTTTAAATGTAATAACTTTATTAAAATCCTCAATACTAATTAATAAACAATGCTCGGCGGGGATGAGCTATTTTCATACTAAATGACATGAATCACGTGACATTTAGTATGAAAACAGCTCACCCCTGCCAAGCATTGCTAATAAATTACATCGCTACGAAACGAAACAAATCATCTGAATTGCGGAAATTATCTAAATCACAGTTACAATATAATTCACAAAATACATTGGATCTCTTGTAAAGGTATGATAACAACGTTAATTACAATTAAAATATCAGTGCTAAAGTATAACTTGTTGAGCACAGTAACGCCATAACTTCACGAACTCGCGAAATTTAAATTTAAAGCAATACAAAAGTTAAACCCTCAGAAGCTCCGGTTCAGACAATAGAAGAATACAGCGACGGCGAGGCGAGACACTTTAGAAAATTTTAGAAAATTCTTGGTAATTTTCTCACGAAAACTTGGTAATTTTCGCCCGCTTTCGGACGTAGAGCAACATAAATCATTGAACTTGTTTTGTTTATAACAGCGTAAAGTTTATCAACGGTGTTAACAAGCGCGTCGTCTGTAGTCTACAAAGCTATTTAAGGTGAGGGAATGAGTTTCAGACGCAGGAATGTGATTTAAACATGAGGCTAGTAATAATAATATTTACCTTACTTTAATAAAAACGTGGGTTTGGGTCCTAAATACTCATCTCACGAGCATTGCGATAGATTTGGCCCGCTCAAAGTTGAAGTCAAATATCTATTTTTTTGGTACAGATGGTGCGTTTTTTAGGCTCTAGTGCGAGAATTGTGTCATTTTACGTCAGGTCCAAAACTTTGGAGGGACATCACACTAAAAAACGTCGTACGAGACACGTGAAAAAACGAAAAAAGTTGTTGTTTTTGGCATTTGTGTCTTAATGTACTATTTTACATTTCTTTTTGCATATTATGAACATGAACAGAATGCAAAAATATTGATTAGGTATCTCTGAATCCAAGCCAAATTCAGGCAATGTTATGTAACATTAAAGACTCTAAATGCTGAAATGGTCATGTTAAATATCTGTTCTTTCTAAGAACTCTGTTAATGACTTATTTTTAATTGTAAAGGTAAATCTCAAACATAATACAAAAGGGGCCTTTTTATTTCGTTCGCTTCAAACACGCAAACTTTATAAAATATGGTATTCTTTGACGAAACATGCTAATCTTACAAGTCATAACAGTCACACAATTGTGATTGTAAAACAACATGAACATGGTCAAAAATAGTATACAATTACTTACTTTAAAATTAATGGGATAGGTCAAAATTGTGTCACTGATGACCAAAAATCCATCCGATTTGCGACATTCTTAGTGACTTACGTCATTTTGATGACATTTAGTATGAGATGTCGCACAAATATCCGATCTCTGCTGATGACACAACACGTCATGATTTGAAATATCAGCAGGTGTATATTTACAATTGAAACATGCGTATTCGGTACAGTTGAATATTTTAAATTGTAGGTCGCAGCCAGGACTTTTCCTTTTTTTGTAATGTGAAAATATTTTAGACAATCGCGTTATTTTTAACATAATTAATTCCCTAAAAGTTCTCAAGGTGAAAAAAGCAAAACTAAGAGCATTACAATATTATGATAGCCTACCCTACACATAAAACGTAATGTGTTCAATAATATAAATTTTCAATCGGGCTTTGAACTTAAGATAGACTAGCCGGCTACAGACTAATAATCCAATATCACTTATTTTTCTCAAGTTCGTAAGTTCATTGCCATTTTATCCGTTCGCAAAATACGACAAAAGATCCATTGAATTAAAAAAAACCATTTAAGTGATATTAAAAAAAAGAACTGACTTTTCACGCCTGAAACCACCGAAGAAACAAAAGAAAAAAATACAAAGGCATTGCCTTTGACAAGTTGATATTAGTAATATTAATTCGTAAGTAAAATCACTTAATTTCTGAGTAGGTGTTAATACACCTCAATTATTCAAGACGTTTATTTCTGTAGCACTTAAAAAGATTAAGATAGTCAACTCGATATTCACTTAAGAATCTGACGTCAGTTCATACTGACTATTACTTAATTTAATGGTAGTTTTAGACTCTTAGCTTATTGCTATCTCTGAACCAAACAAGGAAATAAATACATGGGAATAATCCTACACAAATTAACATGTAAATAAATATGTACCTACTTTTGATTCCTAGGCCACTTTAGAACCATGTCGAAATAACAAGTAGTGAGGGATTTCTTACCATTTGATTTATAACGTTACTTCGACATAGTTCCTGCGTGGTCTAGGGTTCCAATTTGTTGACTGTACGGCCCTACTGAGCGGCCCTACCGCGAAAAACGAATTTCGTAAATTTCGAGGATTTGTCTCTCTCACTCTAATGACGTCTTCGCTTGAGTGACAGAGAAAAATCCTCGAATTTCGATTTTCGCGGTAGTAGGCCAGTTCCCATGCATGTTTTTTCGGTATTAGGAATCTATACTTCCATTTTAGGTATAGTAAACCGTACGTTACGCTCACATCGTTCGTATATGCTTTCTATTGCTAAAACAGATGGAAAACAAGAAATTTAATAGCCGTTATCACCGAGTTGTACGAACCGAAACAACTAGGGCAGGTATTCGAATTTTGCGTACTGACCCCTACTTCACTCACAGCATTCTAATATGATTTTCATATCCTGTAAGTAGTGTAGCCGTACCATGAGCTGCCGTGTCCACTATGATGACATTGATGACGCTGCTGCCCATTATCAATTTTTTATCAAATAATAGTCAGTGACACTTCAATCCCTTAGTTGACTCTTACGACACCCGCAGGAGGAGTTGGGTAGTTACAAATGTATTCTTACTGCCATCACCACACGGCGAACCTATTTGCCTATTTACTACCTACCTATTATTATATGAAAGAGGGTGACATACGTGCCACCCACACTAATTCACGATGTTTGTTTCCGACAAAGTTGTTCAATCAAGATTAAAATAATCAAAATAGTTTCCAACTAACGAAATTTTCAATTAATCTGATCCCTTGACTCGTTAAACGGGAACTATTTTTAGTTTAGATAACACAACTTCTGTCATACGGTGTTATTATACTGTGTATTACAATTTTTTTTTTATTATTTGTATCTACTTAGATTTATAATTCCGTAAAAAATCATAATATTTTTACTGCCGCAATTTACTCTATCTCAACAACATTACTATAAAATTATGTATATTATGTTGTTGTTTGTTGTATAGTAGTATAACAACATTTTACTGAAAGTTAAATTTTACTCGTTATTATGTTAATTGGTATTTTAGAGTATGTACCTACCCCATCTGAAACAGTTTCTTAATAGAAAACAATTTTTAAATTAAATTCTGCTAATCAAATTATTTTGAACAACAAGATATACAATTATAAAGAAATGCTAGCTTTCAGCAACTTATTGGAAGGAAAATCGCATAGTAAGTGTAACCTTGTTACATTTTTCACCTTTTCGATAAACGTTTCAATCAACAAACAATCGCCGTAGAGTTTAGTCCTCTTAGGTTACCAAGTAACGCAGTAACCAGTTTTTTTATCCAACAGGCACTGACCAATTAAGGCCAAGGTCCGCCTAGTGGGACAAATAAGTGGGGTCCGGACAAAAAGTGACAACGAAAGAATGGGAGGCATTAGGTAAAAACGTCTATTAGAGCCCGTGACAAACGATCCCGGCGATGCTGTTTCATGGTGATTATAGACCTGAAGGCCTAACGCGAAATTCGAAATTCGAATTTCGTGGATTCGTCTCTTTCACTCTGACGAAGGGATTACAAGTGTGACAGAGACCGATGGTCGAAATTTACGAACTAGGGCGGCTGTACCAAACTATAATCAAGTAAGTCCGTTTTTTGCAAAATTTTGATTTTTGACTTTTTGAATTCCTGACATAAAGACGCACAACCCAGATTTTTTTCAATATTTTAGATAGCTTAATTTTTCAGTAATTTGAAAAACACGAATCCAAGTAAGTCGTTTCAGTGACTTAAACCTAGATAAATGCAAGTGAGTCAGCCTTAACAATCCTAAAAGCAAGCGTGTCAATTCGACTTGATTGTTTTTAACATATTCCCAGAGAGATACTTGTTTTTATCGTTGTCCGATTGTTTAAAAACTCCGGCTTACTAGACTTTAAATTTGCTATAAATGCGACACACTTGGATTTAACTTTGTCACTGTGATCTTAGGCTTATAATAATGTTGATTACTTACCCACAATATTACGTATAAAGTGCACTTATACCCTACTAATATTGTTAATAACGAACTGTCACAGTCAGTTTGTTGATTTGTGAGTTGTATCTTTGTATCTTTTAAAGATTAACTAAGAACAATAATCGTTTTATAACAGAATAATAGTTGCAAAGTTAAGTGTCCAAAGTCATGGAAAATAATAAAAAAAAATCAGCGCAGAGAGAAGAAAGTATTTATAAAGTAAGTATTACATTGTACATATTGTTTGTTTGTAATGATTTACTCTATTGAAGTTTATTGTACTAACACGTACATTTTGAATACCTACAAATTAAAACAAATCTCTAATCATATTAAATACAACTTGAGGAAAACGACTACGTGGACAAGGCAGAAATAATTAATAAATTAGTCCCATTAATGCCCATCGACCGACAACCTTTTTGGCATGATTTGGTCGAGTCAGACAACGTTGGTGATTTCATTCGCGATGAAAGGATTATGCAAGATACGTAAATATATTGCATGTGGTGTGTTATGTATGACCAGGTCCGGTTAAAACGTATTTATATAATTGATAGTTTGAAATTTAGATTAAAGTATAACGTAGTTACACTTACGTAGTTTTTATTGAATGAAATGACTTTACCTTTGTAGTCCTAGAGATAGACTTTACTTTTTCTAGCACCACGGTTAAGTTCGTTTCATTAAATAAATATATTAGGACATCTTACACAAATCGACCTAGTCCCACGGTAAGCTCAACTAAGCCTTGTTATGTGGGTACCAGGTGACGATACATATAATAGATACATATAGATACATAAATACATAGACAGCAATAACCAAGGAACAAATATTTGGGATAAATAAATACACAAATAATGCCCTCGCCGGGATTCGAACCCGGAACCTCCAGCTTCGTAGGCAGGGCTACTACCAACTAGGCAACGGAGGCGGACAAAAGTATTACTTCATTGAAAATCAATTACAAAAGTAATTGTAGGTATAATATAGGTATGCAATTTGCATGCATAGTTCTGGGTAACATGTAATGAACATGTATAGGTAACCATAACGACGGTAGAAAGGCTAATTGACTTAACCGACATTTTATGAACTTTACAGGAGAGCCGTTTAAAGTTTTATTTTTTAGAAAAAAAATCGCTACATAAAAAGTAACAAGTATATTGTAACGCAACTGCCATCAAATATTCAAGATATAAAGGCGCATAATTTGGTTCCTACCTTGATAAAATTAGTTTATTATGTCTCGAAATAAAGGTCGCTTAAGACAAATCTGCTAAAAATGAGAGAAAGGCTAATTGGTTCAAATACCAACAGCGTCTGCCGCCGGAGGCAAGTCAAATGACTGTAGTGTACAAGTGCACTTTTTTTAAAAGAAGGCTAAATGAGCTAAGCGCTATTTTTACTATACAACGAGGTAAGTCTAAACAGTTTAAGCGATTGTTTAATGGAAATAAGTGGCGATTCTAATTGACTTAATGACACACACTCATTGAAAAACGGATTGCTTAAATCTCAGGAATTATATGAATATGATTAAACATGGTGGTTGAAGCTCGGATATTTAAGGACAAAGGTATAATTACTCTGCAGGTCTAAAGAAAACGAAATGAATGAAAATCGTTTTTCTCAAATTTTATTGCTATATACCTAAAGAAAAATATTTGCAATAACATAATTAGATAGTTATTTGGCAGAATCAGTCTTAGAATAATTGCGGATATTGGTTACTGCGTTTCATCCGCAATAACCTTTATGTCGCTTTTATTGGAAAATAAAAAAACCGGCCAAGTTCGAGTCGGACTCGCGCGCGAAGGGTTCCGTACCATTATATTATTAAAAAAATACAGTTAAATCAACGTACCTCAAAAACTATAAGAGATAATTTTATCAAACCAAAAATCTTTGATAGAGTTTATTAATGTGCATAACATATATTTTTTTTAGAATTTTATATTGCGTAGTTTAAAAAATAGAGGGGGGGGACACATTTTTCAGACTTTGAGAGCTGATATCTCGAAAACGATTTGCTTAAATAAAAATGAGATGTATAAAACTTCATATCATTTTTAAAGACCTTTCTATTAACCCTCTGCGACTGACGTTACGTCTATCAGACACCCGTATTTTGCAATTACGCCATTACGATGTTGATAACAAGATTCAATAATTTCACGTCACGTGACCACGTCAGTGGCAGAGGGTTAATACCCCACACGCATATATACAACTAAAAAAAATGTTCTATCCCTCAGTTATACGTGTATGGAGGGCCCCAACCCCAATGGTTTTTTTTACAATTTAGTATCATAATCCTGTAGCGGTTCATTGTACAACACATATCCTTACCAAATTTCGTTACTGTAGCATTTATAGTTTCTGAGTAAATCGGCTGTGACAGACGGACAGACGGACATGACGAATCTATAAGGGTTCCGTTTTTGCCATTTTGGCTACGGAACCCTAAAAAATGCTCCTTTTGCCTAACATCTTTAATTAATTTATTACTACGATATCTGTAGTCAGTTTTTTTTACAATATAAGTGGCAGAAATACGTAAGTAAGTATAAAGACTTAAACTTTAATTATTATAAAATAATCAAGAAATAACATTTAAAATAATTAAATTATTTCATAATGTGAAATACACGATTTCAGTATCACACACAAATCACTACGGCACATGCGTCTAACGGCACAGACTTCAAGTGATTGAACCGCCCGCGCGGGGGGCGGCGGTATGTAGAGGCGAGCGGCTCAAAAAGCGCCGACGGCGGCAAGAGTGTGATTGTACCGCCGAGTCAAAAGTTTCTCATAGAAATTTTTGATGATTTAAGCTACATTGATATAATGCATTATGATTTTATTATAAGGATTTAAATGACACAGGTCAAACAAATATTCTATTTCAACCGACATTCTCGTCTATAAAAAGAGGTTCAAAATGCTTAAGTAACATACATTTTATGGTTTAGGGTTTTACGTATTTGGTTGAAGCGACCCATACCCTAAAAAATTGGGAAGAGCTAAATGGTTCAAGCGACATGCCTCTTTTATTTTAAATGGAGGCTAAATGCTTCAAACGCCTATGGTGGTACTTTTTTGTTGAAGTTCAATTGACTTAAACGACTATGCTCGTGTGTGATGGAGTAAAGCCAAAAGGTTCAAATCAAAACGAATGGCAAAGTTGGGAAAGTAAAAACCGCTTAAGCGGGAACCAACCAAACATGTTTGTGGGTCAAGTCACGTTTCATTCAAAAATGCAATTTTTTGTGTTGCTTCATGCCTTGATTTTTTTAACGCTGTACCAAATTTCAGAAGTGTTAACCGCCATCAAAATCGTCTGATCGCTATGAAACCGAGCTCAATCGACGGAGTAAAATCTGCCGATTCCGATGATATAAATAACTCAATATCGCCCAAAGTGTCGCTTAAGCCAATTAGCCTTTCTACCGTCGATAATATGATTAAGGTCAAATATTTTTTTTATGTAATTTTATTTTTTACTTATCATATATGTATAATCATTAATAGTGAAAATTATGATAATAATTATCCAATCTACACTAATTCCATAAGCATAATAGACAACTACATAGGTTTACGGACGTGTAGCGAACGATAGAAACAAGCAAGTCGTGTGTTGCTTGCTTTTAAGATTGATATGACTATTTTATCTTATTTTATGACAAAGTTAAAACCAATTTTCAGCTGGCTACTCGCAACGGCTTCAGTTTCAGGCTTGAAAATTTCACATGTTAAAGATATTGTACTATGAAATCTTGTCCAAAAAACAAAATTTTGATAAATTGCATACTTTTGTAGAAAATGAGATTTAAAGTTGAAAATCGTTTTTCGGCTCTCCTGTAAAATTTGCTAAAACGGACTTACTAGTTTTAAGTTTTTTGCAGCCGAGGGAGTGCGGGGTAGTTCTATTTACCTCCGTCGGATTAAGCTGCGGTTTCGTTAGACGTGTAGGTACGAAACAAAAGCGAATTAAAAAATGGGAAATCGATGAAATGTGTTCAATATATGTTTTTTTATTCAGTTGGTATTTCAGAAGTAATGTTAAATGGATTACACTATGTTTTTAATTATTACTATTATGACGAGTGATAGACCTAATTACAGACCAATTGATAGTTTGACGATTGAGTAACGCTATGCTTAACCGCATAAAATAATGATTATAAAATTTAGTAAAAATGGGTATCATCATCATCATTTCAGCCCTAAGACCATAGGCCTCCCAATTGGATGCCCACATACACCTGCATCCAGTGTCTACTGACGATCTTCATCAGGTCCTGTCTGACTGTCCATATTATGGGTAGACGTCCTACATTGTGTTTCCCAAAATTGGCTTAATGAAATTAAAAATTCAACTAACATACACGACGATTATACAGTGTGTTAACATGATACAGGGGCATTCCGCAAGAATGTCGCTTACGTGACGCTTATATCTCTGGCAGCTACGTTAAATAAATGCTCAAGTGTGAACGTGTAAGTTAAGTCCCGAAATATTATCAAACTAGAACTCGGGTTCGTATCATTTTTAGAAGTACTAAAAGAATCGCGTTACGTAAGCGACATTGTCGTGTAATGCCCCTACAGGCTTTTATTGAAACCGAGGATTGAGATGGATATTTTAGCCATGTAATGTGCATTATTTGTTAAAAAAATCGAATTTTAAAAGTAATTTTCTAAGACAAGTTAATTGAGAAGCAATGTACTTAAAAAAAAACGTTAATTTGCACTTGACAATGACAGATCACAGCCGCCACGCTTGAGAACTAAGCACCTACACGCGTTACATTGATCATTCGAAGGAAATAAAATAAATTGTTGAGTTAATTTAAATATTTATCAACTATTAATACTTGAAAAAGATTGCCAGTATTGCGTAGTATTACCCATTTTCGTAAAAGCCTGGGTCATGGTAACACACTGTATATAAATATAAGTAATCTTTATCCGTAACATACGATGTCGTGTGTGTACCTTTACTCCTATAGTAGTATAATTGGAATTATTAAGCATAAATATCGGGATATTTTGGTTCCGATATTTGACCATGTGGTGACGGCAGTAATAATACATTTGTCACCACCCCCACTCCTCCTGCGGGTGTCGTAAGAGTCGACTAAGGGATTGAAGTGTCACTGACCATTATTGATAAGACACATTGCTGCGATCGCCAATCCGCTTGCCCAGTGTGGCAATTATGGGCATTTACCTCCTAATGCATATAGCATAGTTAATAGGAGAGGGTGCTACATCCAGCAGTGGACTATCATAGGCTGATGATGATGATGATGATATTTCGGCACTGTAGCAAATGCCATCTTCACAGAGTAACTAAAGTAAGTAAAGAATATTTTTCACTAACATTTAAAATTATAAATACATTTGAATGATTAAGTATTTAAATAAAGACGACAAAAGTCATTTAGTTACGTGCGCGATCGCATGTATAAGCGACATTATAATAAAATTTAATAACATAACTTGAATTTATATTTACAACCCACTTGCTAGCCCGAAATAGATCCCATCAGTTTTCAAATTAAAAAACTTGCTTTTTGAAACACTTTACTTATATCATTGTCTGAGTTGCTATGATACGAGCCGATACACACTTTATTTATGCATTTTTCAGTTACATTAAAATAAATAAAAATGAACCATTTTAAAAACAAATATGGCGGCCAGCAAATCTGTCAAAGAGGTAGCACCGAAAGAGACTTTAACGTGTAATGTAACTAAAATTGTAAATAAAAATTACTTCCTGGAACTAATACTGGATTATTCAGCGTGATAACCATTTCATAGCAAAATCGAATGGTCAAAACTGAATGACCAAACTTTGCTCACAAACCGTACACCTTATCGGATTATTTGCATAGCACTCCAGTTTCAGATAAGGTTTCCAAATTCCCTCCTTATTGCCCATTACGTAAAAAAACAGTGTACCCAACGATCACATCCCCCAAAACCATAAACACCCGAAGCAAGTGACATAAGTGAGCAAACTCGAACATGATAGAAAGCCTAATCTTCGTTGGCACTGCTCCGAACTGTCGTTAATAAAACTCTGTGAAAACTTATCTCCCTTGGGCGAGATAAAATATTTTTCCGCAAAAAACAAACATCTTAACTCTCGGGACCCGTTAGAGGAATTTAGAACGTATTGCAGCCTACGAGAATGTATTGATTTTAAAGTAGATTGAAACGTACACACGGAATGATGTATTGAATATAAACTGGGCATTCTATGCTCCTGTCGATATCCGGTAATGTTATTTTTTTAATTCAAGCCGTTGCTGAATTTATATTTCACAAGGGGACCACATAATATATCACATTAAGCAGCCTATCTCAGTCCACTCCTATTAACTACAAAGGCCTCTCCTATTAACTATGCGTATAGACGCATTAGAAGGTAAATGCCCATAATCA
This sequence comes from Thaumatotibia leucotreta, assembly GCA_025490895.1. Lineage (NCBI taxonomy): Eukaryota > Metazoa > Arthropoda > Insecta > Lepidoptera > Tortricidae > Thaumatotibia > Thaumatotibia leucotreta. Next base: position 29,970 of record JALPQI010002776.1, on the reverse strand, counting down.
CCACATTGGGTAAGCGGATTGGCGATCGCAGTAATGTGTCCACTATAATGACGCTGTTGCCCATCATCAATCAACTACCAAGAATTGTCAGTGACACTTCAATCCTTTAGTCGACTATTACGACACCCACGGGAAGAGTTGGCGTGGTGACAAAATGTATTCTTACAGCCGTCACTACACGGACACAGAAATGAAAAACTGAAATTATTATCTTCCATTTCAAAAACTAATTCATTTAGAGTTCCGCCTCGATTTTGATGAAAATCCTTACAAACGATGTCCCAAAATTATACGTTTCTAACCATAAAACAATCTGCGATCAATTTGCCCCATAATTTTCCATAATCTCTGTAATTAAGTGCTTTGTTCTTATCGTAGGTCGTGAATCAATTAGGTGTGTGAGGTCTAGATCGCCTTAACAAAGACTTACTGACGCCAGTTAGCAAGACAAAGAAGAATCGCCCTAGAGGACTGGAAGTCTCGTTAGTTCACATATTTATGGCAGTGTGCAGTATGGGTTGAGGAGAAAAGTCCTGGATTTAAAAAGAAAATTGTGGTCGTTGTCGGAAGTTTTTACGCTGCTAAGAAAGTATTATTACGACATATTTATTGCTTAATACTTTCTTCCGTTACCGCGATGATACATGATATAAAACTATTACTACAGCGGATTATACTGCGTGTATTAGTTAGAAATTACATTCCAATATTTCGAACACATTACTACAAGGTTCGTGGTCTACGAGTTACTGAATTAGTCACTCAGTAATCAGACATCACATTATTTATTGCTTACGAACATTATTTATAACCGCCTTCAAAAAATTAAGAGGTGATTTTTTGTATAAAATAGACAATAATAAATCAACAAATCAGCAATTCAATATTTCCGAGAATCAGAAATAAATACAAATGCACTTGTTTTTAATAGTTTTGTTTTGGTAGTATGTTTGATATATTTCTATATATCTTACCTTTTTTCTATGGTAAAAACTGTTAAAAAATTCAAAATACCTACCCGCTTCTTACATTATGGCCCATAAGTTAAGCAAAGCATCAAGATTTCAAGATTACCAGATACATAATACCTATCGAGAAAATGAATTATTGACCAATTTCAAAATTAAGTATATTACAAAATATAAGATTGACCTGGCAAAATATTGCATGTACTTTATCAAAACTTACCTCTCGAAAGTTTTACCCAAAATTCTGCTGACTAATTTACCAGTAAACACAGTAAACCATATTTTCAATATAAACAACCCGACGTCAAATTCTCTCAAACAATATCATAACATATTCCGCGAGTAAAAGTAATGTAAAGACACAAAAACGTTTTCTAAGCTTACTTAATACACACGACGCTGTGTGCCAACCACTCTGTTCTCTTCCGCTTTTGTGGCGGCTCTTGACAACAAAAGGTATTCGACTGGAAAATATTTGAATAGTGCCTTGTAACTGGCTCATAATTTTCTCAATGACGTAAACTACATGCCGTACGATCCATTGTTATTGTGGTAAAGACAGGTAATCTTAGTACCTAATAGTTCAAATTGGGAGATGACTGCGTGAAGTGGAAAAATATAGAAACATTTTTTGCTACAAAATAAATTAGTACATTACGACACTAGTGCGAAAAACGTGACACATTTTAAGTTTAAGTATCTAAAAATTTCATAAAGTATACCGTAGGCACAGTCTTAGTGCACAGCTTTAGGCACAGCTTTAGTGCGAGAAGCGTTTCATTTTACGTCAGTTCCAAAACTTCGGAGCGCCATCTGCACTAAAAAACGTCGTACGAGACACTTACAAAAACGAAATTCGTAACTCGTGACGCACACTTCCTATCGGTCGTGTTATAGAACATCGTCACTTGTTTCGAATTTCATGTTTTTCGGACTTGTGTCGTAATGTACTACTAATTTATAAAAACTGTTATGTATTAAAGCTATCTTTGGCAACACCACACAAAAACTTTATTAATAGTGTATTAAATATTGTTTAAAAATCACTCTTAAATATATTTTATTCTACTAGGGAAGCATAAGCTTGTACGTCGAAATCTGAAGTTAATAAGATCAGGTGTGTAAGCAGGTATTGTGAAGACGGGCTGTCAACGCCGGTCCTTGCAAGGGCTCTTAGTGTAATCCCTAGGTCGCCTAACGCGGGTGTCGACTTGAAACCTACTTTATATTATAAGCAGAACACTTTGTTCGAAGGGTGTTTTAATGCCTGTAAAAGTGCGATTATGATTTTTTTACATACTTCAAAAAAAAGAGGAGGTTCTCAGTTCGACTGATTATTTTTTGTTGTATGTACTTTCTCGGAGGTATCAGTGAACCGTTTTTTTTTGTGATCGTTCGTGTATAACCCCCAGATGGTCCTGTTGGCACCAAGTTGGAGTCTGATGATGCTGGGATCTTAGAGAAATCAAGCGATCTCTTCAAATGTTATAGGTACATGTATGGCGCTTTTGAAGAGAGAAAGATTTGATAAAAAGTAGGATTTGATGACAGAAAACCAATGCTGAAAACCAGGGATCGGAACCGTTCTCGATTAACCATTTGATATTGTTCTTTAACCGTTATTAATTCCGTTCGTATTAGTAACGGTTAACTACGATAAAGGTTTTGTAGATGAACACAATATTTCTGGTTCACAATATTCAAGATGAACGGAAAAATTCCGTTCTTTGACATAACGGTTTTGACAAGAACATTATATGATTTATATGAAAGAACAAAACTTTTCTGGTTACCGTTACTAGAGATGAACGAAAAATAAAGTTCCGTGAACCATTATTAAACTGTTCGCGATGACGTAAACATGCCGCCACTCGCTCTCTCTTTTCCACGCGAATATAGTTCGTATTTTTATTTCATTTGACTAGCCATTTAGGTTTGACGTGTGGTATTGGCCGCATGATGAAAAAGGTTTAAATTGAATTAAGTGAAAGGATGCAATATGTGCTAGCAATTCTGGCGCCTCCTAGCGCCGTCGACGGGAACTTGCCTGGAAATTGGTTACCTGACAACGTGTTGTTGACTGGGCTGTCAATGTTTTTTCCGACATAATGTTCATACTGAATTTTATCATTAAAATTAAGTTTTGAGTATTAAGTTAAGCTGAATTCCAATAATCTAACATGTTTATAATGGTAAGTTTGTGAACTTTCTAATTAGTAGATATTTCTTTCTATGTTAATTTTAGAGTTTAATGAGAAGGAGGTAAGACGGAGGAGTAAGACGCCCGATGTTGGTCTACTACCGGCACCTGTCTTGTAATATCGGCTCGGCTCCTTGGTAAATAAATATATATACTTACTATAACCTGCACTTATTGCATTCATACTCCTAATACCTACGCAGTTATGGGTGCATACCACTCGTCTTGAATAGTCAACATAGTGATAGGTACGATACGTGAATTGCTCAAGAAGACAGTTGCAGTTCCTATTATTTCCCTTAATGGAACCCCGATGCAGTCGCGTTCTATTGGCGTCAGGTAAGCTTAGCACAACTAGCAATATGGCGTTGCTGGCTACATTCCGCCGGACGCAAAATGACTTTGTCCCACAATTACGTATGTTGTTTTGTTATGAATTCATTATAATTATCGTAACTGTGGAATGTCTTCTCAAAAGGGCTTATTTCCACTTTGTCAATAGAGATAATTTCTCTTATGGAAATATAGAAAAAACCGGCCAAGTGCGAGTCGGACTCGCGCGCGAAGGGTTCCGTACCATTATCAATTTATTATTTAAAAAATACAGTTAAATCAACCTACCTCAAAAACTATAGGAGATAATTTAATCAAACCAAAAATCGTTGATAGAGTTTATTAATGTGCTTAACATATATTTTTTTTAGAATTTTATATCGCGTAGTTTAAAAAATAGAGGGGGGGGGGACACATTTTTCAGACTTTGAGAGCTGGTATCTCGAAAACGATTTGCTTAAATAAAGATAAGATTTATAAACCTTCATATCATTTTCAAAGACCTTTCTAATAATACCCCACACGCTTCTATACAACTAAATTTTTTTTTCTATCCCTCAGTTATATGTATGGAGGGCCCCCACCCCAATGGTTTTTTTACAATTTAGTATCATAATCCTGTAGCGGTTCATACAACACATATCCTTACCAAATTTCGTTACTGTAGCATTCATAGTTTCCGAGTAAATCAGCTGTGACAGACGGACAGACGGACAGACGGACATGACGAATCTATAAGGGTTCCGTTCTGCCATTTTGGCTACGGAACCCTAAAAATAATCCTTATTGCCAGAGTAGAAATAAGCCCTTTTGAAAAGACACAAAGCTGAGTTTACACTTGCAAGTTATTGCCGCAAGTTTTGAGACGCAAATCATCATCATCATCAGCCTATGATAGTCCACTGCTGGACGTAGGCCTCTCCTATTTACTATGCGTATAGGCGCATTAGGAGGTAAATACCCATAATCGCCACGCTGGGCAAGCGGATTGGCGATCGCAGTAGTATGTCCACTATGATGACTCTGCTGCCCATCATCAATCTTTTATCAAATAATAGTCAGTGACACTTATTGAAGTGTCACTGACTATTATTGCCCTTAGTCGACTCTTACGACACCCACAGGAGGAGTTGGGGTGGTGACAAAATATATTCTTACTGCCGTCACCACACGGCAAATATTGGTAGGAATTAGTGGCAAATATCTACAACTCTTTTTTAGGGTTCCGTAGCCAAAATGGCAAAAACGGAACCCTTATAGATTCGTCATGTACGTCTGTCCGTCTGTCCGTCTGTCACAGCTGACTTACTCGGAAACTATAAATGCTACAGTAACGAAATTTGGTAAGGATATGTGTTGTATGAACCGCTACAGGATTATGATACTAAATTGTAAAAAAACCATTGGGGTGGGGGCCCTCCATACATGTAACTGAGGGATAGAATTTTTTTTTTAGTTGTATATAAGCGTGTGGGGTATTAATAGAAAGGTCTTTGAAAATTATATGAAGGTTTATAAATCTTATTTAAATTTAAGCAAATCGTTTTCGAGATATCAGCTCTCAAAGTCTGAAAAATGTGTTCCCCCCTCTATTTTTTAAACTACGCGATATAAAATTCTAAAAAAAATATATGTTATGCACATTAATAAACCTTATCAACGATTTTTGGTTTGATTTAATTATCTCTTTTAGTTTTTGAGGTAGGTTGATTTAATTGTATATTTTTAATAATAAATTGATAATGGTACGGAACCCTTCGCGCGCGAGTCCGACTCGCACTTGGCCAGTTTTTTCTCTGTCTGTCTGATTGTTTGTCCGTCCGTCTATACGGTCGTTTGTTTCCGCAAAGAAACGTGTTTCGACCAGATAGTATTCGACTTTATGTCTGTCTGTATGTTTGTCTGTCTGTCAGTCTGTTTGTCTGTCTGTCTGTATGTCTGTCTGTCCGTCCGTTTGTTTCCTCCAAATTATTGCTTTCTCAATTATTCTGGGTGTAAGTACTTTTTAGGATTCTGTAGTAAATTAGGAACCCTTGCATTTTGCATCCATCCCTCTGTCTGTCTGTATGTCTGTCTGTCTGTCTGTCTGTTTGTAAGTCTGTCTGTCTGGCGGTCTGTCCGTCTGTCTGTCTGTTCATCTGCCGATCTTTCTGTCTGTCTGTTTGTCTCTCTGTCTGTGTGTCTGTTTATCTGAACGGACTGACTATCTGTACGTCCGTCTGTCCGTCCGCTTGTTTCCGCAAAGAAACATATATCGACCGGTTATTACTTGAAATGGTTGCCTTTTCAATTATTCTGGCTGTAAGATATTTTTAGGGTTCTGTAGTAAATTAGGTACCCTTACATTTTCGCCATGTCCGTCTGTCTGTCTGTATGTCTGTCTGTCTGTTCATCTGTCGATCTTTCTGTTCTGTCCATCCGTTGTCTGTCTGTTTGTCTGTCGGTCTGTCTGTCTGTGCGTCCGTCTGTCTGCTCGTTTATTTCTGCAAAGAAACATATTTCGACCGGATATTACTTGAAATGTCTGTCTGTCTGTATGTATGTCTGTCTGTTCATCTGTTCATCCCTCTGTCTGTCTGTTTGTCTGTCTGTCTGTCTGACGGTCTGTCCGTCTGTCTGTCTGTTCATCTGTCGATCTTTCCGCCCGTCTGTCTGCCTGTCTGTCTGACGGTCTGTCCGTCTGTCTGTCTGTTCATCTGTCGATCTTTCCGTCTGTCTGTCTGTTTGTCTGTTCATCCGTCGATCTTTCTGTCTATCTGTCTGTGTGTCTGTCTATCTGTCTGTGTGTATGTCTGTCTGTCTGTTCATCTGTCCATCCGTCTGTTTGTCTATCTGTCTGTCTGTCTGTCTGTGTGTTTGTATGTCTCTATGTCTGTCGGTCTGTATGTCTGTCCGTCCGTCTGTTAAACTGTTTATTTCTGCAAAGAAACATATTTCAACCGGATATTATTTAAAATTGTTGCCTTTTCAATTATTCTGGCTGTAAGTACTTTTTACGGTTCTGTAGTAAATTAGGAACCCTTACATTTTCGCCATGTCCGTCTGTCTGTCTGTATGTCTGTCTGTCTGTCTGTTCATCTGTCTATCCGTTGTCTGTCTGTTTGTCTGTCGGTCTGTCTGTCTGTCTGTCCGTCCGTCTGTCTGCCCGTTTATTTCTGCAAAGAAACATATTTCAACCGGATATTATTTAATATTGTTGCCTTTTCAATTATTCTGGCTGTAAACACTTTTTACGGTTCTGTAGTAAATTAAGAACCCTTACATTTTCGCCATGTCCGTCTGTCTGTCTGTATGTCTGTCTGTTCATCTGTCTATCCGTTGTCTGTCTGTTTGTCTGTCGGTCTGTCTGTCTGTCTGTCCGTCCGTCTGTCTGCCCGTTTATTTCTGCAAAGAAACATATTTCGACCGGATATTACTTGAAATGTCTGTCAGTCTGTATGTATGTCTGTCTGTTCATCTGTTCATCCCTCTGTCTGTCTGTTTGTCTGTCTGTCTATCTGATGGTCTGTCCATCTGTCTGTCGGTTCATCTGTCGATCTTTCCGTCCGTCTGTCTGTCTGTCTGTCTGACGGTCTGTCCGTCTGTCTGTCTGTTCATCTGTCGATCTTTCCGTCCGTCTGTCTGTCTGTCTGTCTGTCTGTTCATCTGTCGATCTTTCCGTCTGTCTGTCTGTTTGTCTGTTCATCCGTCGATCTTTCTGTCTATCCGTCTATGTCTGTCTGTATGTCTGTCTGTATGTCTGTTTGTCTGTTCATCTGTCCATCCGTCTGTTTGTCTATCTGTCTGTCTGTGTGTTTGTATGTCTGTTTGTCTGTCGGTCTGTATGTCTGTCCGTCCATCTTTCCAACCGTTTATTTCTGCAAAAAAACATATTTCGACCGGATATTATTTAAAATGGTTGCCTTTTCAATTATTCTGGCAGTAATTACTTTTTACGGTTCTGTAGTAAATTAGGAACCCTTACATTTTCGCCATCTCCGTCTGTCTGTCTGTTTGTCTGTCTGTCTGACGGTCTGCCGTCTGTCTGTTCATCTGTCGATCTTTCTGTTTGTCTGTCTGTCTGTTCATCTGTCGATCTTTCTGTCTATCTATCTGAGTGTCTGTCTGTGTGTCTATGTGTCTGTATGTCTGTCTGTCTGTTCATCTGTCCATCCGTTGTCTGTCTGTTTGTTTGTCTGTCGGTCTGTATGTCTGTCCGTCCGTCTGTCTGCCCGTTAATTTCTGCAAAGAAACATATTTCAACCGGATATTACTTGAAATGATTGCCTTTTCAATTATTCTGGGTGTAAGTACTTCTTATGGTTCCGTAGTAAATTAGGAACCCTTACAATTTCGTCATGTCAGTCTGTCTGTCTGTTCGTCCGTCCGTCTGACTGTCTATCTATCTGTTCGTTAGTCCTTCTTTCCATCCATCTATTCTTGGATCCGTCTAGAAATAGAAATAATTCTTAACAAACACAAAAAAAAACAATGTCCAGTAACAAAAAATAAAAATAAATTATGCGTTATTTCCGCAATTGTGATTAAGAACTCTGTTAATAACATTTTAGAATTCAAATTTAAACGAGCTTTTTTGTTACTGGCTGTGAAAGCGTTAACACTTTTTTCGTTAAAAAAAAATTGTTATGATCGGGCACAGTTCAAATAAAAAAATAAAAAACCCTTATAGTTTCGCCATGTCCGTCTGTCTGTCCGTTAGTCCGTCTATCTATCCGTCACCATACTCTTCTTAGCATGGTGCTAGAGTGTGTCAGCGCTCTATCACTCTTCATCTATCGTTTCGTGCGGTAGTCCGTCTGTCTGTCCGCCCATTGCTTAGATCAGTGACCATTTGCAATTAGTTGTAGGTATACATATTAGTTAGGGCTTGTCCATTAATCACGTCATACGATTTTGGTATGTTTTAAACCCCCCCCAGCCCCCATGGTGATATTTGGTGATATTTTCAGGACCCCCCCCCCCCTAGCCAATATCACGTGTATTTTTTTGCCAACTGAAGTAGTCCTTTTAATAACACTTGAATTTACGTACTTGTTTGCCAACTACGAGCTAAATGATCGCGAAGTTTTAAAACTTAGTATTTAAAAAGTATTTTATAAAAAAGTAAAGATTTTTTTACTGGCTATAATGCTGTTCAGCAGATTCGAGAGTAACAAAAAATTACACGTGATTTGTCTGATGACCCCCCCCCCCCTCCCCTATGGTGATAATTGGTGATTTTTTCTTGATTCCCCCATCCCCCTATACAGTATGACGTGATTAATGGACAAGCCCTTAAGCCGACAAACTCGAATAATAAATATCCAAAAAAAACTATTGGGGTTCCTCCCCTACACGTGAATACAATGTGGGGTATCCGTGAATAGGTATTTCAAAAAGAGTACAGGTTTTTTCCAAATTCACTATTTCGAAAAATATGAAAAACATCTTACATATTTGGCTTAAGGCATGCTGATAGATAATACTAACTATCCTGAACATAATTGGTCTAGCCAGTTTCGACCAACTACGGAACGCTAATACTGAGTTTGATAAATTCAAATCCAATTATAAAGTATTTTACACTTTTATTTAATATCCTTGTTAAATTAGTACAGATATAATTTTCAGCGGTCCGTCTCGTGCTTTTCGAATTCTTCATCTCCGCTTTCTTCTTCTTTTTTTGTTTTTCACCAGTACCTACTACGTCATCCAATTGCTTTATTCCTATTTTTTTTTAATTATAAAGTCTACTTTACACGATGGCAAATTAATATTCAAAGACAGCAAAATATATTAAGACTCGTGTACACAATGTTTTCTTACATTAGAACAGAAGTTTGTTATTTTATATTATGAAATCATCACATGAGCATGGATCGACATGCACTTGGCCGGTTTTTTTCCTCATGCGTTATTTTTAGGGTTTCGTAGTAAACAAAAAACCCTTATAGTTTAGCCATGTCCGTCTGTCCGTCTGTCTGTCCGCAGCATAGCTCAGTGGCCGTTAGTACTAGAATTTGGTATACATATTAATTATGCTAACAAAGTGGTAGAATAAAAACTTTGGTGGGCTGTGGGTTTAAAAATAAAACCATTTCGAACGTAATCGGCCCAGCCGTTTTCGGATAACTACGGAAACCTATACTGAGCATGGCCCGACATGGTCTTGGCCGGTTTTTTGATATTGTATTCTCGCCATTTTCCGCAACTCGACATCTAACGTGCCTATTTTGCGTGATCCCAACGCTGGCCAAATATTTTGCTGCCGCAATATTATAATTACAAGGTTGTATGTTACATTTTTTCATAGTACCGTGAAACTAAGTAGTCAACATTGCCCGCTTTTTTCGGAAATCCTAAAATATCTCAAAAAAATATATGAAACCTTGAAGTTTTTTCTGCTCAGCATGTGCACTGTGATCGTACGAATCGGCTCACATGAAGAAATAATTTTTAGATCATCATTTAGATCAGGTTTTTGTCGTTTTAAGGTGCGTGCAAACCAAAAGAGCATTCGCTGTTCTATCCCCCGCTCTACGAAATCAACCAATCACGTTTTGTGTAACGATCGAATTTCGTAGAGTGGGAGGTTAGAATAGCGATTGTTCTTTTGGTCTGAATGCACCTATAGAAGGCGAGCAAAGTAATCTCGTTCTTGACCAACATTGCCCACCTCAATTTAGTGCTTAAAAATAGCTCGTATGACAATAATACTACGATCACAGAAGGTTTTTGGGCAATTCTACCAGTTCATGTTTATAACTCAGGGATAAGTATAAACAATTTTGAGTAAATTGGTTGGGCAATGTTACCTACCCGTTTTCGCTCTTTTTCATACAAGGTCTACTAACGCAATTCGCAAATGCTAGGGTTGTCACTTTTAAGTAGATATCTTAACTAAAGACGTTTAACTTTTGTTCAAAGTATTAATATACTAGTGAAGTAAAACAGTCCAAAATGTATTATTTGTTTTAATGCAATAATAATAAAACCGTTTTTTGAATGGGAATCAAGATAATATTATATTGATATAAATATCAGCCCACTAACGAAGCAGCAGACAACGAAACTGACAATTGAGAGTATAGTTATTGGTTCCGAACATTTTGTACACGTAAAATAAAATAACGGAGTTATAAAAACGTAATTTACTGAAAAAAACATTACCCACCGCTATTTTCATAAAGTGGTAAAACTTGAAAGTGACAACTGTAGGCTATTTTTCATGATGGGCAATGTTTTCAATGTCCGTTTGCTAAAGTACTGGATAAAATTGCCCAAAGCCATAACTTATTTTCTGATTAGCTTTATCCAATAAAACTACTATCAATGTAATCTACTGTTGTCATTTTATTACAGGTCATGGGTTTTTTTTTTCATTTAATACCACCCTGTTTTGAGAAATTTATGTCTATATTTTGCCAAGATTTTGCCCGCCAAATAACCAACCTCACTCAAGAAGCTCTAGCAAACAACTGGATGAAGATAGACGCAAAAGTCATACTTGGTGTTGCTTCTCACATAATCTATTTTATACTAAAAATAGTTAGACCGCCATAAGAATGTAATTTTTTTCTATAATAACCAATTTATTTAAAATTCAAGTTTTGGGCAATGTTTCCCCTGGAGACAAAGTGGGCTAATTTTACGGTAGTAATTCTATGTGTATTTAGCTATATTTTACTGAAACCTGTATCTTAATACCTATAGTCGACTAATAGTCTAAAATTCACGATATTACATGGTTCTATGTTCTATGTTGTGGTGATATAACTTACAAGGGCAATAAGGTTCTATGTTTGTTTGATTTATATTATTGTTATCATATATAAAATGTACTTAATATTTATAGTCATATACATTGAATTTAGGCTGTGTGGTGCGGCAGTAACAATATATTTGCCACCTACCAAGTTGGAGAACTTTTCCGATGGGTGTTATAAGAGTCGACTAAGGGACGGTACTACGCTGATCCAATTATTTGAGATGGAGGCAGGGCAGCAGCCTCATCATAATGGACACATTACTGCAATCACCAATCCGTTTGCCCAGCGTGGCTATTATGGGCATTATTTCATTTATGTCCTAGCTAATGTACCCATACGCATAAATAAAATAATAGAAGAGGCCCACGTCAAGACCACTGTTACTGTATTAGACTGATGATGTGATAGTGAATTTGATAAGAAGGTATCCTTTTACCATTAAAGTGTATTTATCTCATAAAATCATCTATAGGTACTCATATCCATCAGTATAAGCATAATAATCTTATTATAACATCGATCGACCGATCTTTTTATTAGAGAAACGTGGCCTGCATGCATCGTGTCACTTATATAATGGTGTTTCATACTTAATCGCTCAAATCAAACTAATGAAGTGCCGTGTTCCACAGCCTTAGATACCATGGACCCTTTGATATTAAGACACCTGAATGGATGCCTTGGTATACCAGCATAGAAGAAAGTGGAAGATGCCATGCCAGAGGACCTAACCCGCGTATGTGCCAGCCATCCTGGAACCCTTTGATATAGCAAGAATCCTTTTCCCTTTGAGATAGCAGTGATGAGTATTTGTTGCGTTGCAACCTCAGTGCGCAAAAGTACTCGTTATCATCAGATCAGCTGCGGTCATATACTCATATGCTGACTCCAGCGGCAGCGGTGAAACGCTGGAATGTGGAAGACCAAGCTAACCACGAATAAATAAATATTAATATATATAGTCTTTTTCCTTTTTTAGTTTTAGTAGGTACACACGCCAACCCAGTTAACTCTATCAAAGATTTCGATTCTGGACCGTGTACGTGTTTCACTTAGTCGATTTGAGCAAACTTTGATTCGAAATATAACGCTTATTTTCGAATAGTCATGTCAAATCTCCATAGTACTTTAGCACTACATACATATACAGGGTGGTCCAAACCTTGATGTCAAAAATTTTTTTTTAGATTCCTCACGTCATGAGCTATCAGAATATACCCCATGTATGTTAGCCGATTTTTTGTAGTTTTCGAGTTATGAATTTTTGAAAATTTTTTTTGAGAAATTCTGAAATAAAGAAATTTATTCATAAAAAAAAAACATTTGGGTTTTTCAACTAGATTCTTTTTGTAAAAGTATTACTAAAAATAAAGCATTTACTGACAAAAAAACTAGCGTCCTCACTTTGATACAAGTAGGATAAAAAAATACCAAATTCAAAATTTACGTTAAAAACGCATCAAAATAGCATTAATGTACGTAAATAAAAAAAATAAAACATATCTCAAGGATGTTTGGTAATCTAAAGACTGCCCTAGATCTTAAACCTTCGTAAAAGCAAAAAAAAGTGATACTTAATGATGAGGATTTTTCGGAGTAGTCGGTCAAATAAACTTAAAAAGGAGCTTTAAATTTTTTATTTAAAAATAAAGTAAAATTTCGTCTGTTTTGTTGTTCTTATCAATAAACAAAGACAGAAAATACCACGAAAACTCAATTTGTGCAGATATTAAAGAAATTTTTTACTACTTAAAAATTTTAAGCTTTTTTAAGTTTATTTGACCGACTACTCCGAAAAATCCTCATCATTAAGTTTCACTTTTTTTTGCTTTTACGAGCGAAGGCTCAAGGTCTAGGGCGGTCTTTGGAATACGAAAATTCCTTCGGGTATGTTTTATTTTTTTATTTACGTACATTAATGCTATTTTGATGCGTTTTTAGCGTACAATTTTGAATTTGGTATTTTTTTAACCCACCCACAAAGTGAGGCCGCTAATTTTTTTGTCAGTAAATGCTTTATTTTTATTAATACTTTTGCAAAAAGAAACTAGTTAAAAACCCAAAAGTTTTTTTTTATTAATAAATTTCTTCATTCCAGAATTTCTCAAAAAAAATATTCAAAAATTCATAACTCGAAAACTACAAAAAATCGGCTAACATACATGGGGTATATTCTGAAAGCTTATGACGTGAGGAATCTAAAAAAAAAATTTTGACGTCAAGGTTTGGACCACCCTGTATATATATATATATATATATGTATATATCTGAGAGAAAGCGTTATTCTTCGAATAAAAGTTTGGTGAAACGCAGCCTTAGTTTTATTTTCAGTGACGTCTCAATTGTTTTTTCTTAAAATCTTGAATTGGTCCCGATCTGTCTTTGTCACCCATTCTTGAATCGTCATTTTAACTGGGGTCAACTATATCAACTTTGGTAATATGTTGTATTGTCTATTTCATATTGCTCATTTAAGCCTTCGTCAACATCTTCTTTGGGTGTGTTGCTCTAACTACTATCTTGCTATACTATATGCTAACTATAAAAAAATAGTGACACAATCAGAACGGCATCAATTTAAGAACTTGACATACGACGACTGAGAGTACAGTTCGTGAAATATAAATTGGTAACTTTCTACCTACATTATAGTAAAAATAAACGTTCAATTTATATTTCTCGAACTATACTGTACGCTTAGCACATGATTGCTATGTCAGTATGTTATCGCTACATGTATAGATTTTCTATCTTTTACCAACAATATGAATAAAAGGGAGATGGATAATCTATCTCGCGGCGACATATTGTCGCACTGATCCTGTGCTAAGTTTACTGAGACGAACCATGACGATACCGCTGTCAATACAACTTTTACCTCATCATAACACTAACCTTTTCAATGCCACGGCAAAAACAGCAGCTGTCACTCCATCCACGCCACCAAAGTGTCACAAAGGAATTTGTCAAAAACTACATCGGTGTATAAGCAAGTGCGACTAGGTCTCTATTGATCTGTGACTTGTATCGACGTTGTATCTGTGTGTTGATCGGTCTTTGGCGTTGAAACAGTGTTACCAACATAACCGTTATCGCCGTCCACAAGGTTTCAATTAGATTGGACAATGACTGATATATTGGTAGGTACTGATTAACAAGAGAGTTTCAACGCCAAAGACTATTTGTAAGTCACCATCCACAAAATAATATGTAACTATGCACGTGCGTAAAGTTCAAATTTATCTTTTATAGTTATACGTGGCGTTGAAAAGGTTGAAGCAAGTCACCAGTCTCACGACTCACCAGTCAGCTATTTGGAATATAGTTGATTTTTGTGGTAAAACATGTTAGTTTATTAGTGTCTGCAAATGACTTTGCATTTATTCGTAACTCTTACACGCATCCAGTCCAATTGCCTTATTCATAAAACATCAAGACACATTAGTTAACTGTGTTGGCGATGAAATGATTATATGAACAGGTTGTGTAGCCAATATGCCAATCGCTAACATTCAGTCGCGAACGAAACTCAACTGTCTTCGTCACACCAATAAGAAAGAGTGACAGAGAGAAAACTACGATACACTACCTGCTCAGCGTAGCGTAGCGATTGGCACCAAAGAGAATAAAATCTTGACACGTTAGCTAACATAGCTACGGACTCAGATCTATCGACCTCTTTTGAAAAGCAAGTTCAGTTTCTCAAAAGAGGTTGGTGACAGATTGCAAACTCTGAATTAACAAGCAACTCGCAGCTACGCGTCTTTTTTCAATTGTATAGATTAAAAAGAGAAGTGTGGCGGCAAGTTGATGTTAAACACAGATATGCTAGCCTTGCTATAGGAATTAACGTGACTGTAATCATAACATTACCTCCTGATAACAGTAGGTAAGGACATTTTTTCGCCGCCAATTAATTGATATAACTGATAAAATATATGTTCGTTTAACACTACGAAGCTGATACTTACTTTGTTGAGTTAGTTGTTTACATGCAATTTGTTGCTTGGCGTGTGTTGTTCGCTTTTATTTTTTGACGTGGCGGTGAAAAGGTGACCGAAAAGGTGCCACTTTGTCACTTAAATTGATGGCTTTTCCTTTTGACATAGGATTTAAAACAAATTGGCAGATTGTAGTGTATTGCGTCCTTTTTCCTTAACTACGTTCGGTTATGCGTTTAAATTTGGAACAGATTTTAAATTTCTAGTGGGTCTCTATTCCAGTATCCATAAATATTAAAATAGTAAACGACACGAAACGTCATTTCAATACGTTTTCCTTATACAAACCATACGACATTCAATCTCGATTAATCGGAGAATAGGCACCACATGTGATTGTCTATTTGTTCAAATCAATTTTGACAGGAAAACCACTATTATTCCGTTCCCAAGAACACTAAACGTAGCGTTCGCGGCCAAAAACGTTTGAAAGAACATTAACCGTAACGGAAACTTTATAAGAAGAACATGACATGACAGTTCATCTCTTACAACAGAATTACGAAAACCGTTATTATTCCGTTCGTTGAGAACAGAATCGGCCATTAAGCGTTCCGTCAAAGAACATTAAGAAGTATCGGTTAATGAGAACAAAAACTTTATGATTATGGTTTGGGGTTGACGTATGGTAACGGTTTGAAAATAATAACGGTTTCCGATCCCTGCTGAAAACCACAGATGATAGGATCTTGGAGAAGTTGAAGTTGGTTGTTTTGAAATTTTTAATTTGGTGATTTTTTTTCACAATTTAAGAATCAAGAACAAATTGCATTCATATTGCAGATTTTAAGTAGCATAATTTAGACAGAAAAAAAAACATTCACCCTGGAACATTTACTAACTTGCTAAAGTTCAATAGTTGAATCCCACACTGTCGTAACAGGTGTGCTTACCATAGAAAAAATCAACTGCGAAAGACTCTGGTTGTCACGGGATTCGAACCCGCTTCCTCTGGATTGCCGGTCCAGCGTGCTTCCAATTACACCAGACGATCTTCCGTCGATCACAGCGAATTTTTCCAATGGTATTGTGAATCGAATCACTAGCGACATCTGTACTTAATGTTTCGAAGGTACTATAACCTTAAGCAACTCCTGAGACGTATGCCTCACATAATCGTCCGCAAACTTGGCAACTCTCCGTTGCGTTCAATAGTTGAAAGATAAAAATACTTATGTAGGCAGTGTGTACCAATTCACCTCAGTCGACCCTTTATTTAACGTTTCAAGAGAAAAATACAATTCTGCCCACGTTGAAATGTCAATTAGCCTCTTCAAACTATTTAGCAGCATCAGCACTTTCCAAAGTATGAGCGGGGAGCTCAGCAAAAGTGGAGCGTACCAGCTTATCGCCTAAACGTCTTAGACCGTCGGCGAATAAGGACTTGAGAGGCTTCAGGAAAACAAGATTACCTCTCGGTTGTACACAACGGTCAATGAACTGTTTACTGTGTGCCTTTTAATGTGTTCATAATGAGCAGTTCTAAAACAGTTTGTACACAATTATTAACGCTAAATACGTGAGTTACCGTTTTCCTATTTTTTAGGTAGCAATTTTTAAATGCTGTATAGGCAGTATAGATTATGTATTAAATTATTGATTACTTATTAACAATTAAGGTTTCATAGATTTTGGACCTTCATATTTATGGAAAATAATTAATATAATTTACTCCTGCAAAATATGGTAACAAAATGGGAAAATTAAACAGTCATTTGTGAATCTATCTTAATTGTGTACAAAGTTCTTAAAACTGCTCGAATTATGTGCAACTTATAATAATAATAGATAATACAAGGTGAGTATATATTCACCGGCCATATTTTAGAAGGTTAATTCTAAGGTCTTATTGAGGAATATTCATAATGGGACCGACATCCGATACGAGATAAAAAAAATCTCATGCTCCATACATTTCCGCCTACTAATATGTCAGGGTTTGTATAGAACATCAGATTTTATTTCCCGAATCGGATGTCGGTCCCATTGTAAAAGTTCTTCAATATGACCTTAGAATTAACCTCCTAAAATTTACCAGTGATGTGGTTAAATTCTTCCCAAAATCTCGGATAAATTTTATTCAATTTTATAGTTGATGTTTAGTAACAAAGTGATGTCTAAGTAAAGAAACCCAACAGCAAACTCTCAACAGTTGAACTGAAAATAACTTATTATTACCAACTGTATATTTACTAGCAAAACTGTAAAAATAAACACAGATCGAACCAAAACCATTTCCTCGCAACTATAAAAAACAAACAACTCTCAGTAGTTAGCAATGAACGTTCGTATCCAAATAGACGCTCCGTAAGTAGACATTTCCCGGCGCATTCGAAATCTGAACTTATGGATTTGACTACTAACTAATGCGATTCAGTTTAGGACAATCTGAATCGCGATGTGTCAGTTCCATGAAATTGAATAACTGTCAAAAATTGACAAGCTGAGCCTAAACTGAATCACGTATTCAGAGATCATGGTTCTTAATTTTTATTTTTTTTAATTATTACCTTTCTTAACTCTTGTTGCTAATGTGTCCAGTCAAAGACAAAATAAGGTTTACACAAAAATGTTCAAAAATATGTCCCAGTGCACTCTAATTCTGTGTAATAAGAACGTCGTAACATGTTTATGAGCGGATTATTTTGATACTTATTTTTGCACTTGACTATCCAAATGTTCAATAAATAATAATAACATGTTCAATAAAACCAACATACAAATATCAAATTCATCCAAGGTAATTTTTTAAATGGAAATTTTCGGTATTAGCCTACTTCTACTACTACTGGTACTTCGGTATTGGGACTACCCAAACTTCCCACACAAAATTCCAATTCCCATTCCCATTTCCGCATGAGACTACAGATTAACTAGAAAAAAAATTATAAATACTGATTTTTTTTTTGTTATTTGAGTGGTTGTCCAAATTTATTGATATGAGACTTTTTGAATTATCTACGATTTACTACATCAATGCGTTTTGAAATTAGGGTATGGCTCTTAAAAGACGTTCAGCAAGGATGATGCCGATCATACTAAAATTATATTTCACGTGGATAACTCACGTTTTAAGTCGAAGTGTGTCTTTGTAGCGCAGCGGCTCTTGAAAAAGCTCCGCATATACGGAGCGAAATATGTCGAGCATTTATCGACTTAAAATGTGTGTAACCCGCGTGAAAGATATAATTTTAGTATGAATGAGTCACAAGAGAGTATTTTGTTTAAAAATGATGCTGATCACATCAAATCCACGTTTCGACATCCCGAACATGCCAAGCCCCGGTCGAAGTCGCGAAAATAGTTTCATTGATGTATTGGTAAAGGCGACGGGCGAATTTACTTTTCATTACGACTGAAAGTTTGTTGGCAAACAGCTCAACACTCGTTCGAACGTTTCACTTGAACCTCGCTTGTGTAGATCTATGTAGATTCATGCGGGAATCGTTTTGTGGCCAGTATAAAAATTTAATAAATATTTTGGGACACGTTGACAGATCAATTTTGTCCCAGCGTAAGCTCAATTAAGGCCTGTGATGTGGGCAAGCGGCGATATAATATAATAAATAGATACTTAAATACATAGAAAGCCACGACCAAGGAACGAATATTTGTGTTGATAAATAAATACACAAATAATGCCTTCGCCGGGGTTTTAACCCGGAACGTCCAGCTTTGTAGGCTCACTACCAACTATAGAGGCTGAAATATCACGTAAAAAACTTAACATAAAATAATTAAGTCCTAAATAAAGTATTTTTAATAGTTTAAGTAGCGAAGAAGCTAATAAGCCGCCCGAATTTATGCTATTTTTTTATTACAAGTAAATAAAACAGTAACGTGATTTAAAGTGTTCAATAAGCTCAATATTCAAGGTTTTTCAAAAATGTTTGGACCCAGGGATCAAAAGTTAGAGAGCACCATTTTCGTTTTATTCTGCAGCGGTTATCTGCGAAAATATTGATTTCAGCAAAAACTTTCTTCTACGACACTTGTGCTATGTTAAAATACCTATTCATCGATAGCACATACTACCTATAGAATTACAGAAAAATAAAAGAAATATCCCTACTTTACGTATAGAGGAGGTACCCGATTTTTCCTTTTATATTTTATTCTACCGCTATGTCGGCATGATTAATATGCAAAACTATATCAAATTGAAAATTTCTAGTACTAGCGGCCAATGCCAATGACTTATGCTGCGGATACATAGACAGATGGTTAGACGGACATAGTTTACTACGGAACCCTAAAAATATAAATACGGTATTGTATGAATCAACGTCTTCGCAAAAAAACGGTTTCTTATAATTGTTTTTGGAATCTAAATAATAATACGTATTTTTCAATACTGTTTTTTGTAATATCAATAGTTCATATTATCGTAACAATTTATGTGTTATTAACAATTTATTCGTTATTAACAATTTTCACTTTCAAATTTAATCTACACTGGCTACTAAAAAAATATCAAAATACACAATGAAACTTACTCAACCAGAAAACGCTTTATCGGTCATGAAAATAACATTACATTATTCCCCTAATCTCAGCACACACTAAAATCTCATGTTTATCCAAACGACTTCGTAAATAAGAAAAACTTTCCCGATCCAAGCCCTTAACTCTAGCTTTCTTAGTCCCCAGTGGTACCCAGGCACTTTATAGTACAGCCAACGCAACTTCGGTCGTAGAATCACGCCTAATAATATGTATTCACTCTCAAACTTAAGCCAAAGGAATAGAACTCAAAATCGTACCTTATCTGCGGCACAAACTACAACTTTACTTCTCGTTAACCCATTTTTGCTAGCTCGTGATAAATTCATTTACTATAGCTCTAGGCAATGTTGTGAGATAAGTCTGAGTAAAATTTAGATTTCCACGCAATAGGCCAGTTAAAAAGCTAGCCAGATATTACTAAGGCACACGCTAAGCGAAAATAATGTTTCTAAAAATACAGAGATGATAAAAGTTTATGGGGTTGTTATGATATTAAAAATGAAAAACTTAGTTCTCAGACGTAAAACATAAAATAATAATTCTTAAGCTTGCTTTTCTAATAGCCCATTATATTCCTAAAGAAAAATTTATTTATTAATGAATTTTCGTTTTGAATCCGGATCGTTTGGATTATAACTACATATTCATTTGAATTATTGATATTCCAATAAATATCAATTATAATTTTAATTTTGTAGTTAAAATATTCCAATTGATTGATAAATGCTAGTTTTTTTAACTACTAAAGCGACCAACTTCATCGATAAACATAAAGAAAGAATTCGCTAGTATATTGTGACGCTTACAAACATTCACCAATCAATTTTATTATTGAAACTATAATTGTCAAAAGATGTTTTTAAAGGTAATGAAGAGTTTCAACTCTTATCATTGCCCCTCACGTACTTCAACCTCACTTCGTAAATTTTATGCAGGCGAGAATCCTCAGCAAGAGAACCAAGTAAATTAAAAGTTAAGTGTCCGCATAAAAGAACAATGCCGCAAATTCTCAATGCTCTGGATACTGTGGTTATAATAAAAAAGTCCCTTTAGACAATTTTCCATTATCTGGGCGTCCATTGTCGAGGTCCGATGGTCAGCGTTTTATGGCTGGGCAGTGTGTCGTAAGTTCTTATTAAACCGTTGGGGACGTCACCCTCAAGTTCCTTCTAATTGATTTAGAGACTGCCGCCATGACGTTTGGCCTCCTTTGTTTACTTTTCGAGAGATAATATCGATACTGCGGTAATGTAGATAATTTATTTACTTGTGGGTGAGAAAAACTTGGGTTTTGTTTTAGCACGATATTTAAAGCCGTAAAGATAAAATAGAAACTTTACGTAAGAGCAAAAATTCGGTGTCATTTTTCATAGAAAATGCTGATTTTAAAAGCATTATTAACGCATTCTACAAGATAGATTTCGTCCATTTTAACATTAAATCATTTTGTGATTCTACTGAGTTTTTGCAATAAATTTAATAATCATGGAATAAATTCGTTACTTTCCAGAGACGACGTTTTAGAAACGCTTAGAAAAAGGATGTACGGCCTATTTTGCATAGAATTTCTTTTTGAGAACTTATGTTACAATCATCATCATCAGCTTTTTGCAATCTACTGCTGGACATAGAAGTCAATTACTTATGCGTACGAACGCATAAAGGTTTCTGCCCACTAGACCGTACTATGACATGACCGTAGCATGAACGTATCAGACAAAAAACTATGCCAATGTCATTGTGATATTTAGATGTAAGGCACTTACTGAAATTAAGTTTTTTTGGAATTTGAGACATTTCACTACTAATCTGTTTTAACATTGCGACATTGTAAAAACATGGTATTATGACATTAAAGTTGGTTGTAGCGCACCGAAATCAGCTTACTAAACATACTGGATATACTAATGATCATGACTTGAAAAATTTTAGTAATGTTACCTACTTACCTATACATATAACTGGGGATAAGTTGGTATTTTAAAACTTCTAAATAAAAGGTCACATAAAAAAAATGTAATCAAATCTTTCTAAAGGCTAGATTAAATCACTAAGCTTCACATACGTAGATTTTCAATTGGATTTACTTCACATAAAGATTTTATAATCTTGCATTAAATGTTGGATTAGAAGAGTTTATTCAAGGGTATTTTTCGTAAAGCCGTAGATTAACCTTCATACACAGCTCTCAGAACTCAATACAAAATTTGAACAATTATAAAAGGCTAGGTTTCACAACTTTTAGAGCTTATTTTAATTTAAGCACTCTTTACAGCAAACTTTTTATAGATCTTGAATAAATTGATTTTAAATAAGTTTTGATTCGAGCCTCAATTATTAATAAGAATTTTAATTTCAAGTAGTCGTTATTACATTTATTGTTATTTATCGCAAAGTAGCAAGATGCAAAAGGATTAACTTATTTTATGCAAGGTGAAATAAAAAATAAATATACAAGACTGAAATTGTTTTAGTGTTTATTTAAGTGAATATAGTAAACCATAATAATAATATATAAATTAATTATAGAAATAAAAGTATGAAAACTGATAAAATTTTACTTCATCCCGACGTCAGCTTAATTTGCAAATTTAGAATGTACATCCACCCTTAAAATGTATTATCTGTGATTCAGTATAATTTTCTTTGTGGGTAGTTTTGTATTTATCTTTCTTATTTTGATGGAGATAGATCTATCAAATTTCCTCCTTTGTCAGTCGCTCACAGACCACGTACCCTGTAAAGTGTTCGAAACGTCGGAGATGAAGTTAAATTGAATTAATATACGAGAGTTTATGCGTTTTCATACTTTTATTTCATGTATAATCCTCGTGGCAAACCAAGAAAATATTAATATTATAGAAATAAAACATTCTTAACTAGACCAATAAAAATATTAAATCGCATTTACATTTCAGTTAAAATCAAAATACCGAATTTAATGTCACTGAATTGTATTTACTACCTAGATACAAACGGCAAGTAGGTAGACCTGTCATGTGGTCCTTATTACAAAAGGCATAAGGCCTACCAATGTATATCTAACAGTGTAGCCGATGGTACAAAATTGAGACCAACTTTAAAATGTCTAGGGCATCCTCTCCGAGCGTTTCAACCGCCGTGATTTCGGTGGCAACATTATAACCCGATTTCCGTAAGTATTTCATACATTTTTTAGATATCTTGGTAGTTGTCAAATACGTCTACCAATATATTCAAAAGTTCATGCATCTCTCACGGTATTTGTGCGATAAGGCTGCCACCGAAATCACGGCAGTTTAAACGCTCGGAGTATTGCCCTTTATGCAAATAACCCCATAATAGAAGTTATTGAGATCATCAGCCTCTCTCAGTCTAGTGCTGGACGTAGGCTTCACCTTTCGTATGGACGCATTAGACGATTGTAATAGTGTTTCTATGGCCCATATTGATGCTGCTGCCCATCATGAATCTTCTGTGAACTATGTAATATTCAGTGACACTTTAATCCCTTAGTCAACTCTTACGACACCACAAAAAAATAAAGAATTGGTTTGTGTACGACACCCACGAGACGATTTGGGGTGGAGACAAAGGTATTCTTACTACCGTCAGCATTCGGTAGAATCATTATTCGATTTATATTATATTCTTTTGTATTACGTTTTACATTTAGTTTTATATTAAATTATTACTATATAAATATAAAACTGAGCTCGACAACTTTAAAAGCTAAAATGCATTGCAGGTGAAAATCTTCAGCGCAACTATAAAATTTATATTAAACTCAAAAAACAAAGTCTTAAATTCACCTTCATATAACCGAGAGTTTTGTCGTAACACTGGAAGAAAGAAAGAAAACGAGGGAAGAAAAATGAATGATTACGGCATAAGGGCCATCAGAAGGAATGATATACGAGTTTAATCCAAGCCCATCCTAGTTTTATTACTACCGAACGATTGTAAAAACGTATTAGTGGGAGTTAGTGGTGGTATTGATGGGCCGCGATGGAATACTGTGCGTTCGATGTACATTGACGGTTCAAAGTGTAACTAAGACCACTTTATTTATTTATTTAAACAGTTGAGCAATGAACAGCCAAATTTAAACAGGCTATATTATAGTTGAATCAGAACAAATATGTCATAGAAGTTGCCAGTAATTAATAAAAACAAATAGAAATAACATGAATTAAAAAATATATTAGTGACATAAATCAACGTTGGCCCAAACTGATTATACAGTGTGTGTCTACGATACTGGCTTTTATCGAAACCGAGGAATGCGATGCAGTTTTCTAGCCAAACCGTGAACATTATTCAATTCAAAATGCTAATTTTAAAAGTAATTAACTTTCTAAGAAAAGTTAATTGACAAGTAATGTACTTCAAAATGGATCGTTAATTTGCACTTCACAATGACAGATCGCAGCCGCTCACAACGTTTGACAACTAAGCAGTAAACGCGTTACATTGATCGTTCGGAGGAAATAAATTTAATTGTGCCTACGGTCAATTTAATTATTTGCCAAATGTTAATACTTGAAAACGATTGCTAGTAATACGTATTATTACCCATTTTCGTAAAAGCCCGGGTCATAGACACACACTGTATACATATAATAGATACTTTATATTTTATTTTACAAAGATCGACATTACAATTTTTCGCTGTAATAAACCGCCGAACTATTCCCTAATGGATACCTACTTCATAACCTCAAAGGAAAATGCAAAAATAAATTTATAAAAATCTCGTTTATTCTCATTAAATGAGCCTCGTGATAACCCAAAGGCTTTAATCACAGCAACAATAAATAATTTGTACATTATGCGGCATATCAAAGAATATAATTCGAAGAATTTCTTTCTTATAAACTCAAAGGCGATCTCTTGGTATAAAAAATATAATTACGCCATTGCAAACGATGTAAAATTTAATTACACGGTAATTTGATATATTTTTTATAGACCGAAAACAAAAATATCGGAAATTACTCGTATATTTCAAATTTTAATGCAATACCGATTAATTTAAATATGTTGTTTAAGAGAAATTCTAGCAAAAATTTTTTTTTTTGGAAATGGTTGTAAAATTTTGTCATAATCGAATATAAGCAATCAATTGTTAATGCGTAAGAAGTATATTTTTTTAGCAATTACCATAGCTAATGCACCACAAATGGTAATTCTAGTTGTTATCGTATAGCTTGAGCGCAATTTCAGAGCAAATATCACATATCTCATATTAAGTGCACGGTCGAAATCGACTTCGCATGGACTTCGTTTACTTGCTGGCCATTCGACAATCTCATTCCACTTATCACTATAGTAAAGTTGCAAAGTGACTGTCATTGTCAATAACTGACCTGACATTTATTATAAACGACCGGACATGAATGACATTCAAAGTGTACAGCCGGACTTAGAGAAATAAAACAATCTGAATATTCAGACGGGAAATTAACGTCAATATTAGTTATAATTACTCAACCAGATTTATATCAGTCTAGCCCAATCCATTATCTGCTACTGCATAACTGTATCACCACCCCGGTGCAGCTAAAACGAAATTTCTGGAGGTGGAGAGAGGGCAACGTTGTTTGTTAAAGGTTATGTGCTCAAAACCGTACAGGTTCCCCACACACGAATTATATCAGATGAGTGGTCATTTGTCGGTGCGGAGGCTCTATGTTTTGAGTACGGTCCTTAAGGTTCACAAAACACTTATATACACCCCTAGTCTCCCAACTCGAAGGCGTAATAATAGAGTAGCCCCTGTTCCAACGACTAAATCTATTTTTGCTAAACGACAATATGCAGCACAATCGGCTTTTGTGTATAATAATTTAAATAATATATTAAATATTTTCCCGATGCAGAATTATAAATGTAAAAAAACTGTCACTGAATGGTTAAAGAACCTTAATTATGATGAAACTGAATCATTATTGTACCATTAGCTATAGGAAATAGTAATACTTTACTTTTTGATATAACAAGTGAATGTAATATTACACACGTTTCTACACACCATACACACACACGCACACACACACACACACACACACACACACTCGCATGCATAAATATGTTATTTAGAATCATTAGATTTATAACCTCTCATTTTGAATTAATTGTTAGTACTATTTGATAAGGAGGAGCGAGGCTTCCTGATACAAGTATTATTTACTTAATAGGAGGTCTCAACCCACTTGTAAACTGCACCAAAATTGTTCAAGGAAATAAATATTTTTCATTTTTTTTCATTTTCATTTTATAATACTAGGTTAAAAAAAATATTATTGCTGTATCTACTGCCCGTCTTTAGCACTTTATTAACAGAAAATTACACGATGAATATGATTAATTTATAATAAATGTTTTGCAACTCTATTTAAAGACGTTAATTTCCCGTTTGTATATTCAGATATTCTTGTTGATCTTAGTCAAGCCGTATACCTTCGATGTCATAAATAACTGGTCATTTATAATAGATGTCGGTCAGTTATTGAAAATGACGGTCACTTTGCAACTCTATCACACCTTTATTACAAAAGTATCCGAATTAGAGCCTAAAAAAATGCAATGGACATCAAACGATTACTTCGATCATTTGTCACGTTAAAACGTTCCTTTACGGCCAAACGGCGATCTATGACACTTTATTTGATGTTTTATGTCCAAACCTGGTCATTTGTGTAAATTTATAGGCAATTCATTACTGAGATGAAATCAAACTAATGGAAAAACGTTTTGTCGCCAATAATGGGCAATTTGAAATGGAAATGGTAACTGTAAGCTAGGTATAATAGTTTCCTTTCTTCTTTTGTAATTCCATAATAATAATTTCTTTGGGTTCTAACCCCAC
Organism: Thaumatotibia leucotreta; assembly: GCA_025490895.1. Taxonomy (NCBI): domain Eukaryota; kingdom Metazoa; phylum Arthropoda; class Insecta; order Lepidoptera; family Tortricidae; genus Thaumatotibia; species Thaumatotibia leucotreta. The sequence goes on along the minus strand of JALPQI010002776.1, from coordinate 3,364 downwards.
CTCCGGCGTTGGTAAGCTTCGGTACTTTTTCTTTGGTATTTTGTAATATTAAAATTTAACAAAAAAATACAAATCAAAAAATATTTAATACTTAAAACAATTTGAATTGTTCTACAAAACAATAAAATATGGATTAAATCAATTTACCGATGCTGGTTGGCTAGCCCTAAATAGCCAAGTAGGCCTTAATCTACACATTACTATGACGTTAGTGGTTAACAAGGACACGGCTAATTAGATGCCCGTTTCATAGAAATTTGGTACTCGAAAAGCCCGGCCACGACATTGGTCTAAAGCGACCGGCTTAGCGGAAAACCATACGTGCGAGAGGGAGTTCCCATATCGGCATCTCGTTCCAACGTATGGATTTGTTCGTCGCTGGTCGTTTTAGACTAATGTCGTGGCCGTACCTGAAGAGTTGTGGAGAATCTCAATAAAAAGAAGAAAGAAAGGCCGTGGCAGGATAAGGGAGCCTCTTGTGCCTTAACAGCTTTTAGGTATATTAGGTATTTTTTTCTGATGATGCGTCACGTCATTTGTAAGTGCTGTGCAAAAATTCAGCATCCGTAATTTCTTCTATTTGAAGAATAAATAAAAACATTTTTTTATAAATAGTTATATTTTAATAGAACGAATTATTTCAACATGTAATAAAATTAAGAAGAATATAACTAATGGATTAAGTTAAATTTCATTATCCGTTTTTCATAGTTTTATTTCATGTGTAATACTCGCGGTAACCGAAGAAAATGTTATGAATTATTTCAAGTTTTGCTTATATAGCCCTTGATTGATACTCACGATTTGTCCATAAATGCACCCTCTTTAAGAGCCAATTAGTAAGAAAAAATCAATTCGTTAAATTAGTCACCAATGATGGAACCGCAAGCAGAAGCAATACTATGGGTATTTGTAATTTATATCCGCTTTTGTTTTAAAATAATAATAATAATCACTACATAACATAAAATAAAGTCACATTTTCTGTCTCTATCTCCCTTTGTACGCTTAAATCTTTAAAACTACGCAACGGATTTTGATGAGGTTTTTTTAATAGGTAATAGAGTAATTCAAGAGGAAGGTTTTTATGTAGGTATAGTACCCATGCAAAGCCAAAGCGGGACGCTAGTTATTATATATAAAACACATATAAGTATCTAGAACTACGAACAAATAAAACATGGAAGCCGCACGCCATAGTAAATTGCCTTTCAAAAACGGGTCAGAATTTTAGTTGACAACTGTCACCCCCTCTTCAATGCATCATGGTAATGAATTTCAATATCAACCTATAAAAACGTAAACCACCATTTAAAAATAGTTGTGATTAGGTCATCAAAGTCTTGATTGGCTATATTCTATAAACGTTTGTCAAAGATGTTGCGCCGAAATATGCGCGGTGTTAAGAAAAGCGCTATGTCCTGCCCATCTTGACACAATTGAACAATTGGTTTTGGGGGCATTTTTGAGCTGGCGTTAGACGTCCATGTTATATATGGTCGCAGATCTAGAAAGAAATAGTTTAGATGCATACACCTAGCAAAGTGTATTTATTTTTGTATATTACCTAAAATAAGTTCCAAGTTGAATTCAATACGCCGCAAAACATGCCAACACATATTTTGTATCACTCCAGACTTATTACTTAGTACTAACATTTTATCTTTGAAATAAAACATATTTTTAGATCAACGCAGGTGGTTATTTTCTTCAGAAGTATTAGTGATGAATAACTAATATACCAATTTCGATAAAATCGTAATAAATTTCAGTGTGAAAAATTAATGCCTAAGTCATCTATTACTCCGATTTTTCGGTACAAAATATAAACCAATATAATAAAAAAACGGGCGAGTGCCGTAGTTAGTTGATTATGTATGTGAGATAAAATTAAATGTTGGTTGTGCTTTTTTTTCATATGCCTGAAGGAAACGATAGTGATCATTTTTCATGACGAATATATTTATTCGAGGAATGTTAAAGTCTTTAAGGTTTTGACATTCAATAAAAAAAATGAAAATATCGGTATTATCGGTGCTTATTTGTGCCCTATATCAGGGGCCTATTTCTCGAAAGCTTGTAACTTGTAATACAAGCCGAAGTCCTTATCTTATTAATGATGTTAAAAAGAGACTTCCGTTTGTATAACAAGTTACAAGCTTTTGAGAAACGGGCGTCTGTTTAAAGTAATTATGGTAGTTTCCAAAGAAATTTTAAAAACCTATTCTATGTAAAAAATCTAAATTTGTTACAGAATAAAGTCTCTGTTTTCCAATTTAACTCACAAATTACCGATTTATATTTTAAAAACTTAAAGCAACTAACCAAACTTTACAAGTTCTTATGGTTAAGCCTACAGACTTTTCATTAGTTGGCACAGTTTACGTTCAAGGATAAATATAAATAATTTTCATTACATTTATTTTATGGGCGCACGTTCAGGAGCTTCGCGTTACAGAGATGAAGATGCTGCGATGGATGTGCGGCGTTACGCGTGCTGACCACATTCGGAACGAGTACATCCGTGGCAGCCTCGCAGTCCGTGACGTAGCGGAGAAGCTTCAAGAATGCCGTCTTCGGTGGTTTGGTCACGTTTGTCGTAGGCCACCTGACTACGTAGGAAACATATATATTATGCTTTAACCCAGCCCTTGACGGCCCCGACCCCGTGGCAGACCAAAGAAGCGATGGCTAGATGTCGTGAAGGCTGACATGAATGTGAATGGGCTTACAGTAGAAGATGCTCAGGATTGTGCAAAGTGGAGGAAATGTAGCAGGAAAGCGGACCCTGGCAAAGGCCGTGATAAGGCTAGGTAGAAGAAGACACTTATTTTATGGGCATTTACCTCTCAATGCGTCAATACGCATAGTTAATAAATAGGAGAGGCCGGGCTACGTCCAGCAGCGGATTGAAATGTGATGCTGATGATAAGAAGTGATTACTTTTGTAACAGCGAATACAAACCTTACCTATAAGTACATAATGAGAGCCTAGTGCGTACAATGTACCTACATCAAAAATCTAAAATTTCAAACATTTAAAATTATCTTTGTTAATACAATGAAGGGGTAATAATCGATGAGAGGATCAAATTTACAGTTTTATTAAACTAGCATAGTTGGATCTTTCACGATTCAGTTCTAGTTTATGTTAGTACCTATGTACCAAGTTTATCAAAATAATTTCAAATTTTCATAGTTCCTAAATATTTATACTGAAGCACATTAAATTTTATTTATATACAAACTACGATTAGGTAAACATACAAAATTAAATTGAAAAAGTATAACAAAACTAAAACTAGTGTTAATTTTAAGAAAAGTGAAGTACAATTTAATTTCATTTGGCGTAGAAATTTTAGGT
>JALPQI010002775.1:0-92809 GCA_025490895.1 Thaumatotibia leucotreta | reverse complement strand
AATTCTAGAGTAAACTACAGATTTATAAATCGCTCACTCTTACGCTCGTGTCTTAATCAAGTTAGTAATAAAAACGTTTTGACGGGGACGTGTGGGCAATACATTCCACTGACATTAATGTCGGGCCATCCCTCGTGTCTCCGTCAGGCTTTTTTCTGGAGGCCATAAAACGATCTCTTTGAGTGATTCTACGGAATATAAATAATTTAGTTCACTGTGGTTCACTTCAAAGCGGGTATTGTGCGAGTGATGTCGTATTCTTTGATGACAGAGTATTCGGAAGCAATTTCATTCTGTGCGAAAATCACTTCTATTTGTGTTCTATTTTCATCCAATATTTAAAATGAAATCTATTTATATCTTTGAGCCCGTTACTTTCCGTCTTTATTTGACGAAAGATTCTACGAACTTGTATTTTAATAGCGGACTTTTTACGTCAATGAAAATTCGGATGGAACCTACATAATTTTACATACATACGTAGGTATATAAAGATGCCATATTTAATCTAATTTTGCCTTTATGGTGTTTCAAATGTTCCAGATTGCATTTGTAGCACAGTGATGGAACTTTCATCATTACCCTATATCTAACTGCTTGACTTGCATATGCACATTTATAATCCGTTCTTTACTTTGTGTGATCAAATTTCACCTCGAGAATTTGAAAATACATAAGGTACAAACTGCTACATGTGTCTTTGGTAAAGTGATTTCGTGTTGTATACGTAAGATTAAATTGCGAGTTGTCAAAAGTATTCGAAAAGTGACTGTCAAGGTTCACCAAGATTCATGCCTGAATCATATCAGTTTGCTTCAATCAGAGTGAACGGGAAAACATTAAGGAAATACTGACCCTTCTAAGATTTTATCTCGCTGTTCATACGAGTGAATAGAAAAACTTCGACTTAAAGAGGATTTGTAACAACTATTATCGGATTCAGGAGTCCTTTTGAAATTTTGCTACAGGACACGAAATGATAATAAAATAGTGAACATTTAACCTTTTTCTTATTTGTCATTCCTGATTACAATTTATACTGCAACGTAAGTACAGGTACATAGTAATAAATAACTTACTGCAACTACTTCTGAAACTTGAAGTCAAAAAACCCTACGAAGCCTATTCGCCCTTACATTCACTTTAGCCGTCTTTTCAATATGCGACTAATTAAGTAAATAGCTAGCTACACAAAAATCAGCTTTGTACCATTTATGATTTTCAATTTGCATGTACTAAGTTACTAATACAGTAGTTGATGTAATTTATGTCAACCTTATATCGTATCGATAACAAGTCTCAAATCTACGGCGCAGGCTTCAAATAGGAACAATAAAATAAGCAGCATACAACTAACAATAAAGCAATCCGCAAAAGGCTTCATCAAAATACCTATTAAATTACAAATTATCGCTCCGACTCGTATCCAGCCAAATTGTCCCGTCAGCCCATCACACTAACAGCGTTTCCGCGCTGTGTAGCTAAAGAAATACGCTGCACCAAATACGACCCATAGCGCAGATCACAGTCCCGGTGACCAACCTCTTTTATAAATGCGTTAATCTCAGGGTTCCACGGTCTTCACTGCTATTGGCACAAAATCATACATTGGTTCCAGGGCACTGTGCTTGGGGTGCTTAAGTTTAGCCGCATAAACTATCAATTTATGCTCTTACATGACTTCACCTGGCCAGGTGCTTGCTATTTACAACATTATTCGTGAATTATGCACTTGGCACTTAAAGGGGATTGGGTATTTTTGTATGGACTAGTGGCGTCATTTTTTTTTTCAGTGGCCATCGTTTATGTTACTACTATTTTGTAGTGCTACCTTAGACTAGCTTATTTACAAAATAAGTTTTGCCGTAAGTAATATCGGAGCCAAGATATGGCCCTTCAAACAATGTTATTGGACCAGTGAATATATCTAACTAAGATAGGTTTAGGAGACAGCTTAGATGACTACAGGCTTATTTAACTCGATAATACTACTAACAAAGATACAATGATATTGCCCTTAAAGTATAATAGTTATTTTAACCGACTTAAAAAAAGAAGATCTTAGGTATATGAAAATGCAACTGTATTTTCTTATGCGATTTCTGTGCTGTCTTTTAGTGAACATTAAAAATGTTGCAAAATGGTTTCAATAGACGGTTCATCCTCTGATTACACCATAAGGAAACACAGGTGTGATGCACACATGCAAAATGTTTTGACATATTTCCAAGTAGGAAATGTACCTAATTAGATTAGTTTTTAGATTGGAATTGTTACTAATGCTTTCTTATGTATACAACACAACATATGTGACATTACTTAGGATAAGGGGCCTTATTGTCGATGGCTCTTACGTCCGGTGACGTCGTATTTGTACCTATACAAACATGGCTCCTAACGCTGTAAGCGCCAATGACAATAACGTCTCTTTTCCCAGATAACGTCATTTGTAATTTTTAGTATTACGTTGAATTACTTTTTTACACATTTTCTGGCTCGTCGTAAACTTCATTCTCAATATTATCTTGGCGAATCACTCTCTCTAAAAACTGTGCAGGGGGATCAAGATGTTCTTGATACCGTACTACGATTCGCTTGTCTACTTTTATTTATATACCTGAAAAAACACGCATAAAGTGTAAAAATATAAATACTCTTATTCGTTGTTTAAAATACGACATAAAACCTTTGACATAGTTTACGTTCAATAGAACGTTCATCGACATCCGTCATAAAATCGCCGTGTTAAAGAAAAAATAAAATATCTCTAAATAATAAGAACCTTATGTCCCAGGTTACCTTATGAGTTAAGGTTAGGTTTTACGTGGCATACACAAACAATAGTAGTTTTAACTCATTCCGATGCATTTCAAAAATAAATGTGAATCTTTACTATAAAACTTTAAAGTATGATATCTCGGCTCCGATATAATTTAGCTATATACACTCCATAATAAAATAAGTTTATTTTAAATTGTTCTTTTCAAATTTACCATTTTCATGAGTGGCCGCCAAAATTTAAAAACGACGCCAACTTTACCCAAACCCCTTTAAATACCATTTTCAGAAGATTTAGCCCAACATAAATTTTCAATTTGGCTTTTACAACTTTGCTTTCTATATTTTAGCTGAAAATAATGTAATTGCTATATTCATCTGTATGAATAACTAAATCTTTTCACGGACATCAACACAAAAGTATATAGTACGGTAAACAGAATTTCTCTGAACTTCGTGCACTCACGATAAAATCTGAGCTGGCATCAAAATAACCAAGAAAACATGTCGTGCTTGAAATTCGAGCGTCGTATTCCTAAAGGACATCACAGGTGCCTCACTTAAACCAATGCTTTTAACTCCAGGCGTTCCAGTTTCCTTAAAACCTTCCCTGAAAACGTGAACTGTTTGTTAGTGACAGTTTCCTAGTAATACGGAAGTTAATAGTTCGTGGAATAAACTCAGATTATACTGGATATATTGCTTTGCTGAAAATGTTAAAACACTGTTATTATGTGTTGCTTTTATTCGATGATTGTATTATTTGTGTAGATATAAATCGTTCTAAATTGAGGAACACAAGCAGTTTCTTAATTTAATAATTATATTATTGACTAGCAAACAGGTCTTGTGTGGGCTGTCAAAATAAGATATTTGTATCTATCTAATCATCATCATCATCATGTCAGCCGAAAGACGTCCACTGCTGAACATAGCCCTCCCCCAAAGATTGCCACATCCGGTCCTTTGCCACCCGCATCCAGCGGACTCCTGCGACCTTGCGGTCATCAGTCCACCTTGTGGGGGGTCTACCCACGCTGCGCCTTCCGGTACGTGGCCGCCACTCGAGAACCTTCCCGTCCCAACGGCCATCGGTTCTATGCGCAATGTGTCCCACCTACTGCCACTTCAGTTTAGCGGTTCGGAGAGCTACTTCGGTTACTTTGGTTCTACTGCGCATGGTCTCATTCTTAATCCGATCTCGCAGAGAGACTCCTAGCATAGCCCTCTCCATTGCCCTTTGCGTGACTTTGAGCCTTCTTATGAGGCCCATTGTAAGCGACCACGGTTCAGTCCCGTGTGTCATCACTGGCAACACACACTGATCAAAGACTCGTCTTCAAACACTGCGGAATATTGGACAAAAATATGTGTATCTACCTACCTACTCACTGAAAATTAATAAATATTTTATATTCTAGGTACTCCAATTATTGTTTGCAAACTGTGAGGACTAAAACGCCTATACATAAAAGGTTAAATTTTAATTTGTTAGTAAGTAGGTAGACGTGGAATAAAGTGCGGCTAAAAGTTTCCTCCTACCTCATGGAAGTAAATTATGCACTCGGTAATAACTAATGTCAACATAGAAATTCCTTCATAACTTGATAAATATTTTATAACTTTTTTTCGCACTTACTTTCTAGGCGCGCCATTGCTTGCATGTAGCGCGGGAGTTATAGAAAACAGAAATGTAAGTACGTCATGTAATAATATATTGTGTAATTTTTTTTGTCCGCAATTGTGATGAAAAACATTGTATTCCGCTTACCAACCGTAATAGTTGGTAAGCGGAATACAAACTCGAGTCATTAAAAGCCCTCCGCCTACGGAGTCGGGCTTCTAACACTCGTTGGTAACACTCTCCCTAGATGCACATTTGCACAATGTACAAGAGTATGTAAAAGAATAATTAATAATCAGGTGGCTTCCGCAAAATAAGGTAAACCTGCGTAGTTTCGTACTTAGAAGATTTCAACATTCTCATAATGTATTTGAAATTGGAGTTGAAAATCTCGAAAAATCTCGAAAGATTTTGTAATACACAACATGATTGAAACTTTATTCTTAGTCAGCGGTGCATCTTTCTCTTTCATGTATGAGAGCCAAGGCGTATCTTTCCAGCCGTCTATTGGTGAGGAATAGATGGAAACGAAAAAGATTTGCTCTGGTTGACATCAACATCAGGCAGGTTATGTTTTCTGCGTATGAAAATACATAAAACTAATTAACGGGCCGCAGGCGAGGCAACCCGAGGGAAATCTGTGTGGCTCTCGCTCAGCTCAATGCCAGTATAAATATTAAAAGGAAAAACCGCAACGGTGTGACCTGGTTACTAGTTATTCAAGTGCATGCTAGATAAAAAGTTGACTGGTAACTCTGTATGTTTACCGTATAGGTTGTATAACAATCCTCTACAGTACTGGAGGCTTACAGATGAATTATTAAATTTAATTAAATGAATAGCATAGAATCATCATAATTAATAAGATAGAATATTGTATCGGTCGCTCTCGGGGTTTTTGCTTCCGGATCACGCTCGCTCGCCGCAAAATAATTGTATAATAAACGGATGCTTCTTCAAAGTCTAACTTTGGGTTCTCATTCCACCTCCCGCAGAATGTCGATTTAGAATTTTTGATGTATTTCTTAACGGGTAACAGGTTGCCAATTTTGCTATAAATTAATTTTGTAGGTCCTTATGGCTTAAGAATAAAACGAAATTACGGTAAAATAAACACATAAGAGTACCTACTAATTCCGATACATAATATCTAGCAAACTGTTGGATAGGTATTTGAAAAATAATTGAGGTCTCAAATCATTTATTACATCATACATCATCAGCCTATGATAGTCCACTGCTGGACGTAGGCCTCTCCTATTAACTATGCGTATAGACGCATTAGGAGTTAAATGCCCATAATCGCCACGCTGGGCAAGCGGATTGGCGATCGCAATAATGTGTCCACTATGATGACGCTGCTGCCCATCATCAATAATTTGTCAAATAATGGTCAGTGACACTTCAATCCCTTAGTCGGCTCTTACGACACCCGAAGGAGGAGTTGGGGTGGTGACAAATGTATTCTTACTGCCGTCACCACGACACGGCCATTAAATATTATCAATTTGTATTTTTGAAATCCCTATAATTTAACTGTTGTGCGGAAGCGTTTATCAGTATTGTAATCGACCGTCAGTCTAAAATAAAAAAGCTCTTTTCAATGATATCCCACTCAACCTAGCAGCTTCGGCTTTTAAATTACGCCCCCTCTTCTTATCGGGCACTTTAGAAAAGTAATGGAAATTAAATTAAAATATGATTCCGTCAATGTGTTGCGGTTATCGTTATTCCAAATTTTCTTATTCATGATTATTCATGATTATTCCAAATTTTGAGATATTTGACACTGTGACAGACAGACGGACGGACAAAGTCGCACCATAAGGGTTTCTTTTGTTGGTTTTTTTAAGGAACACGTAAACCGTTTGTTTCATGAAATTAATATTTGCGAGAAAACCCTCTCCATATTTAAGTAAGATTTAAAAAAACTTGTGAATTATCTTTATGTTTTGAAGTATGCTATACAGTGACTGCGTATTTTTAATCCGAATAATTATAAGAGTATGACAGATAAGCAACTACGGGACCATACCAACAATGTGTATGGCTCGATTTGCTCTTGCTTATACTCATAAGTATTACTCGTATTATATATATTAGTTAATCAATATTTGTACTATATAATATTAATTACTAATAACCATATCACTTTTCAAATTATATTAAGAGCATTCAACTATGCTGATGGTAATCATACAATTAGCGTTCACTACGTTTAGGTACATATTTCAAATTGATGTCGTTTGCCACTTGTTTGACAATCTATTATAGGTTAATTTTCCAGCGAAATATTGCTTCACAAGCAATTTACGTATTAAATCGCACGATAGCAATTAAACCATGTGGTAGTATTTGTCGGGTAGCGGGCAAAACTCATTAAAATATTAATTACCTTTAAGTACAATACTCGACCTTCTTTACAAAATTTTCGAAACAATGTGTTATGATTTAATTAATTACTGATCCATTAACCATTTATTATTGGGAGCGTTTTACAACCACACGAAGGAACAAAGTATACGCATTTAGGGCGTTTGGTATAGAAGCTGTTCTGTTTTAATATGAAACTTTAAAATAACTGCAAAAATGAACTGGGTAGGGTTTAGTCAATTATATGCATAATCATACCAATTAAAAAAAAATTGACAATGTAATAATTTTATCACTTTGAATACATCTAAATTACTCTTTACGTAATTTGATACATTGAAACTGTGTCGAACAATATAATTTAGTCAGCTATTTTTGTCCACTTTGAGGGGATGGGCGGTAGAAGAGCTCTTTGCCTTTGTCTTTCTTAATAAAAGACACGAAATTGTCGCTAAGTATTAGCAGCCCTCCAATGTAAAATTATAGGATAAGACAGAAGATGTTTTGCAAATAAAATTACTATACTTACATCATATCCATTCCAGTGTAGATGCAAAAAATAAGGAAAAGTATTATTAAAGTGAGTGCATTATAAATATAAAAAAAACTTCATAAAGTAAATACTATTTTTAGTGTGAAATATTTTATTAAGCTGTAAAAAAACTGTTTTAACTGCTAGTTCAGTTTTACAGGTGTGCATTTTTTGTGCTGAATTCGGAATAAATATGTACTGCCAGTGTAGTATTGTTTTTAAATATCTACTCGTACCTGCTCTCTGCTGCTTTTTATGTAGCTTGTTTTAATATTTATTTTAAAGCTACTAAAACCACTTTTATTTTGTGTTTTACGCTCGTTGCTTATAAACTATAAACTAACTTCTTTCTAGACGTGATTTATAAAATCAAATACCACCATCTTAATTACATTAGCGATCATTCTTGTTTAAGCACATCAACTTCCATCCTGCGTTTTAAAAGCGTTTCCCTATTGGTTCCGAAATGGCGCTACAAAACTGTCATCCTATATTTATGTGACAAAGATAAATGGCTCGCTAACCGTGTCTTCATCAAGCTCACCTCTCATTATGGAGCTTCCCCTTAAGGGCTGCATGTTAACCACGAGACAGATGCTCGCGGTTTTGGTACAAGAATCTGAACGTTCGGTGTTTAAAAAGTAACATTCTTTTGTTTTACGAGTGGCCCAATTTAATTACGAATATTTTGCGTCTCTAACAATTTTAAGCATCATGATTGGTTACCTGTTATGTAGGAGCAATAAAATATCTGTCTCTGCACAAATAATTGCCGAATCAATACTAGATTTGAACTTGATAATGTAGACAACTAAAATTATTATTTTTTATACCGAAAAGTGAATTTGGAATACAAATATTTAGTTTAGCAAGATATTTGTCAAACGTTGTGTACACATGTGATGGACATAAAAAAGGAAACCGAAGGGATAAAATGTAACATACATGTGTAAACAGCGTATGTGCCAGGACGTAGAAAAAATATGAAAGAAGCTTAGACCCCGATAAAAGTCAAGTGGTTTCTGTCGCTATCTGTATGGATCTATCCTCGTTTTAGGGCTGGTACTTCAACTACCGATTTCAAAGTAGTAGTATGGTGCAATGATGCATACTGAAGGCATGATTGTTTATCTAATATTTAAATGAGTATCACCTTCTAAAATGTTACCTTCTGGCGCGTGTAAATAAAATATATTTTTTCACATTCATAATTGTAACTATGTGCGTATTTTCATTATTAACCATTATTTTAAACCGTTAAATAATGGTTAAATTCCACATCAATAAAATTACGAAAATTACAAGTGTACATTTTACAAACTATTTTTGGAACTTTTTAGGATTTGTCAGGAAATACTGAAGGGTATACACAGCAATTATACTTCTATGGTTTAAAGGAACACTATCTATTTAGGCACAAACGAATTTACTGGTTTATATATTCTTTAAGTTTATTTGTCGGCTAGCATTTTTGTTTGAGTTGATCGAGTTCCCTCAATGATCATACAACTTTATAAGTGTTATGGTCCATGCTAGTAGGCGTGACCACCCGCCGCGTGTGCATGGTTGCCCGCCAAGTATTAAAATCCATCGCACGCGCCCGCACCAGTTAGTGCCAATCTTTAAGTCCTATTCCCGCCGCCGCTACCGCTTGTGTCTCGCGTCGCTCACAAAATCGCCCGCACCACGTGCGCCCTATTACGCCTCTCGTCGGCTATGAAATACGAGCACACGCTATAAATAGATCACTTCCCCTTAATGACCCGTTGTTTGAACGGCTCTTGTGCCCTAAGCTCGGAACAGTTGCGCTTGTAAATGTTTTTATCTCGACATAATGCCGGTAGCTCTGCTTTGGTAAGTTAATTTAGCTGCTTGAGTGTTTAAAATAAAGAAAAGATTCCTTACATTTTTTGAAAAGGTTTATTGTTAATATTAATGGGTAGATATTTTTTAAAGCATTTTTTTGTCATTGTTATTGTAAATTAGGTATGCGATCCGACATTTTCTTACAATTACGTGTTTGGTACGGCAGAGACTCGGCTCGTTCACGTCAATGGCTAAACTTTTATAGGTACCTATTTAAAAATACATTCAACCCTTTAACGCAAACTATTACATAATAATTTTATTTCATAGGATTAACGTTATTAACTCAGTAACAAGTCATCATGAAACGATTATTATATGACAAAATATTTCGATTTTCATATTTTAACACGACTTAATTTATATAGGTATGCACTCGTAGTAAACATTATTTAAATTTTATATAAGATGTCATTTACCAAAGAAAATTCGAACCCACGTCCACAGTTTTTGCGACTGTTGCCTAACCCCTCGGCCTCTCGGTCTTTAACTTGGTATTTTTTGTTCAGTAGGTATATAACATGTTACGTTTTAATAATTTAATAGTAAATCTTTTTTTTTGTTATGAAACGCTATAAAAAACGAACTGCTTTAAAAATCCTACTGAGAGCTATAGTGATATGCACTCAATAACTAATTATACTTTGTAATACTATATCTAAGAAAAGAAAAAGAAAAATAATTTATTCAGTGCGCTTCCATTGAGAGTCTGATCAAGTGATCAGCTAATGAGACAGTTTCTGTTTCCCCTTAAACACATTTTACTACGCCTGTCTTACAATAATAATGACAAATTATAGTATATGCACTCGTAGATATCGACTTGTATGTAGATCTGAATGAACAGAAGGGTTATTCAAAATAACATCGTGCTTATGGTGGTTACAAAGACGATACGAGTATTATTATAATACTAGAATATGACTCCGCCCCCATCGACGCAGTTAATGCTTCTGAATAAATATTTACAAACGCGGTACCATTAAAGATCGGGAAAAGGCAAAGTACAGTATCCCACATGTATCTGGATTAACGGTGTTTGTAATAAACTACGGGATCGTGTAAACACAAGATTAATTCCCGCTGTATACGAGGGCTGTTCTGAAAGTTTTTAGTTGCTCCGGTTCTATTCATGCGATTTAAATTAAATTTATATCATTGTGAGGGACATTTCAATACTTATTATGGTTAATAAATTTATGCATGTAATGGGAATAGTTTTTTTATTATATTTTTTTTACAAAAAGCTGTTTTGTATGAAATTTAACATTGTATGGAAAAATTGGCCATTTTTGACACATTGAAGCATATTTTGTATAAAAATCTTTGAAAGCCGTACTTAAATATACCCGGGATAAATGATTTAGTTCATTTTGCGTTTTTTTAATTATAATTGAAGAACAATGATTATTGATTGAATGATGATTTTTACAATATTCGAAATTCCAATTTTACAGATTACGATTTTTTTCGATGCCTACTCATTTATGATTAAAGTAAAGGATATCACGTAATTTGTACTTAAAAATAACGGATATATGTTCAATTACTAGTTCCTATAAAATAAAATAGTTTTATAAGCGAATGATGTTCATAGCATCTCATTAAAAAAGTGTCTTAAAAACCGGCATCATTGTCATTGGAGTAAGGCTCGACACGTCTAAGTAAAACAAAATAATAAAAATATATAAAATCTTTACTAAAACAAATTTACACCGCCTAAAGCGTCATTGAAATATCCCTCAAAATGGTGTAAGTTTTATTGAAATCACATGAATAGAACCGGAGCAACTAAAAACTTTCGGAACAGTCCTCGTATGGTTGTAAATATCCCATAATAATAAACAATCTTAATCTTACGGCCTGGGCTGTTAAACTGTTCTTCGAGCTGATAGTTTGAGAACCACTTTGATTAAACGCAAACTTTCAGCTACCACAAAATTGGATTGATTATGTAATAAATATTTGTATCGGGAATGGTTGAGGATACTGTTGTAGGAATATGGAATCATCCTGTAGGTTTGTTGGATGACCAAAGTAAGAAACGGCATTTAAATTACTATATCGACGGCCCTTACGTAAGTTGTCATAAGTTGAGAATGGCAAGTTTACAAGAGAGCACTTTAAAGTTTGAAATGTGTATGGTGGTCACATATTATCTGTAAGTGTTATTTATTAGTGACCTAAAAAATAAACTAAACATAAAAAGCACTTCTTGGCTAAAGTGTTCCCATATGTCAATTTAAAGTTTTGTTAAAGTTTTGCACCCATCGTTCCAAACCCTAGTAATATTTGTAGGTAACGGGATTGGTTGGAGATATTTTTGTAGGAATATTGAATCATCCTGTAGATTTGTTGGATGACCAATATAAGAAACAACATTTAAACTACTATATCTGTAAGTGTTATTTATTAGTATGTAATTATTTAATAACATACAACACAAATATGAATTTGTGTATTACTATGATTTTTTCCGAAAACTTATCCAATAGTTCTAGTTTTTTGTCTATTATACCTTTTTTGTACGTTGTACATTTCAAAGTTATAATACTAAAGTAAATTCAACCTCAAAACATAGCTAAAGGGCAAAACTACGTAGAAAGGCATTTTACTAGCGGAATAACGTTATTGTAACTTATTTGTTTTTTGTAAGGCACCCGTGTTGTAGGACGGGACTTGGTTCAACTTCGACCCTTTTAACAAAGTTATGTTTCAGTTCAACTGTAGTTTCTTGGTAAATAACAGTGTTTTCTCGTATTATTAAATATAATTCAGCTTCGGGTTGACGATCGTTATGAGTGTACGGATGGCCTATTTAATGAATGAAAGACGAGGTTCATAACATGTGTTTATTGTTCGAACACGGATTATAGACTGACTCATTACATGGTTGATACATGGCAGCTTCGCCTGAATTAGGTGGACTGTTGTCTCCTATAAAGTTCACATTCGGGCGATTGTAATTACCGCGATATGTGCTACGCGCGTAGCGCTCGTTGCGATCTCCTCGGTGCATGTGTCCTCGATAGTGCGGACGGCCGCGGCTGCCCGTACTACGAGTATGATATGTTGCACTCGAATCATTTCGCGTCGTAAACGATTGTCCTTGACCCGGTTGCCCCCTGCCTACTTGATTGTACCATGCGCTCCTGCCTCGGCCTGTGAAGGGACGGTTGTAGTACTCACCTGATCTTCCACGGAACCCCGCAAAGATTTCCTCCTGTGTCTGCGAGCGCGACGTAGACAACTCCTCGTCTTTGGCTGCTCTTATGGTGTCCTTGAGGGACGTGTAATTACGAGCTGTTAATATCAGACTTAGATTACGTGATCTCAGGCCGTCAGTGAAAGATCTTATAGCTAATTTTTCGTTAATAGGCTTTAGTACACCGAAAGCATTGCTGTCACCGTCGGCCTGCGATATTGTTAGATCCACGAATAATTTTTCCAATCTCTGGCCGTATTCGTCTATACTGCTGGTCCCTTGCCTTTCTTTAATTAATTGAGTGTGGAGCGCAGTAGAAGATTTTTTTGTTAGTAAATGAAGTTTTATATCAGCTACGAGGTCCTTACATGACGTATATGAGGATGCTAACCGTAATTTTGCGCTTTCTGTAAGCCGAGTTTTTAGCACGAATTTAATGAGCTGTGATTGACTGTCGGAGTCAATCATTTCACTGTATAGTTCTATAGAATCAATTAATTTTTTAACACTGTCTTCGTCACTTGTAATTTCGGGTAATAAAGATACCGCGGTTTTAAGGTTAAATTTCTCCATCCTGTTTTTGCTTTCAGTACCCTGTTTTGTACAAAACTCTTCTATTCTAAAGTACAAGTTTTCTATGCAAATACAGATTTCTTTGACGCGTACTATATCACTACCCTTGATTAAATTATTTGAAATTTGCGTGTCTAAATCCTCTGAACATGTAAGATATCTTTTATACAAAATACCTGCATTAGTTAAATGTTTCTCTAACGTACTTAGTGTCCTTTTATCTTTTGCTAATTTTAATGTATTGTCCTTTAACTTCTTCAAACTCTCGTACACAATTGAAAGCTCTTCGACCATTACATATGGTTACTATTGAAATTATTTAGTTCTACTTTTAAACCGACGCTAATATTATTTCGATACACAAGCTTAATCTATCACTCACTCACTGTTACGGCACTGTCACCATTGATGCTGCAGCTGGGGCGGTCGCGGGTGGGTGTAGCCATCCTCAAACTCTGTCGTCGCTTGACCCTTTATCTCTCCTAAAGGACCTCCGGTACATAACGTGGTGGTCTATCTCCCGATGAATCATTTTTTTATGGCATCTATGATACATCTTATAAACACCATACATAATCACCAACAAAGAAATTAGTAATATGATGGCTAGTATTATGTTGGTTGTAGAAACATGAAATTTTAACTGTTCCAAGTCGGCGTTGTTGCTACCTCCTGCTGCGTTTTGCGCTATAATTACTTCTTCCTTTTTATCAGTCGAAGTCGAAGAACCCATCTTGAACAGATGTCGAACAGGTGATTCGTATTTCCGATGAAAACTCTAAATAACGTGTGCACTGGTACTTAATCAACGTAACGATTACACTAAAAATTGGCCAATGTATGAATTGTTCGAATGAGGCCGCAACTAGTGCCAATGTCCTCTCGCCCGTGGCTCCCATATTTGGTCCGATCACTGACTCTTAAGGTAAACACGCGCAGTGCGCGGTCACTGGCCTAGGGTCGCCATGTACGGATGGCCTATTTAATGAATGAAAGACGAGGTTCATAACATGTGTTTATTGTTCGAACACGGATTATAGACTGACTCATTACATGGTTGATACATAACTTATACGTAGACAAACAAGGCATACACCACATGAGATAGTTATGCTATCGTTGTTATTTTCGTAGGTATATTATACAGGGTAGAACAGAACGACGATCTTTCCCGCTACCGACCGAGTCTACCCAACTATTACGATAAACTTTCAGTATGGGACCAACATCGAAAACGTACATGGAAAATTGACTTTTCCATACTATTGCGCTCGAACTAATCAGTCACTTTGTATGAGGGGTTAGTTTTTTTTTAAGATATTTCGATGTTGGTCCCACACTGAAAATTCATCGTAATGGTTGGTAGACTCGGTCGGTAGCGGGAAAGATCGTCGTTGCTTTCCACTCTGTATAATAAAACAGAAAACATTTTCATAATTTCATAATATTGAACATATTAATATTGACGATCATAATATAAATCCGACTGCGACACAGTTCTTGGAACTACTGCAGTTGTTAACGTGCATTTATTTAGTTGATTGTATTATGTTTCCTTTCATTTTATTTCGTATAAATTAGACTTAGTTAATTTATAATGTTCTTTAATATTTTGAATTTAATAAATCTTAATCTTAATACTTTGTTCATATACAAGTAGAACACGAGTTATACCTTGTAAACTTGTAATAAATAGCAGAATTAAAATTAATTTTGTACCTACATTTAGGTTAGCTTTAGTATCCAGGTGAAACATATATCTGACTTTGAGGATTGAGCTCTAAAACTGGGGTCTCTGGTACAAAAGAAAATTGCTAGAACTTTGTATATTTCATGACAAAGTAGGTATATGAAACTGTTTTTTTTTGAGGAAAACAGTGTTCCTAAAGTAATGGTTTTAAGAATAAAATATGAACCAAAAAATATTAAAGATAAAATCGCGTATTTATTTTGACTGTTCCTTTGACCTTTGACAGTGCTGCCATCTCATCGTCCCATTGTGGCAGAAAAAGTACACACGTTCAACATTGTTCATATGTACGAGCCCCGATACATGTGTTCTCGTCCAGTTAGACAGTTTTTCGAGATTATCCCGTTCATCCGGGGGAAAAGGTTTAGAGACAAAACCTTCACTATTCAATAGTAGTAGTAAAGTAGTTTCTTTGAGTATAAAATATTTGGACTTAATAAATCAGAATAAAAAAAAACTATTTTACGAGAGGTATTTTTTTTTATTTTTTCCACAATTTTTAATTTTGTAAATAATCAATGAATGTAAAGAACGCCATTAATATTAAAGACGACATGGTACACCTGATGCACTGCGAATTTTGCGTCAAGCTTATAAGCGCGGAATTACGGTGCTGAACGAAAATATAATTTAGACACTGGTTTGTTAAAATCGATTTATTAAACAACAAAAGCGTACTTCAGATTATCATTATCATTAGCATAATGTGATCATTTTTAAAATATTCAAAAATTTCTAAAAATTGTTTCGAACTAGACGAACTCCACTGCATCGGGGCTCGGTCATGTACAAACATTACTTGCCAGCTCGTCGTAAGATATTCTAGGTTACGTTGCTTTGGATACATTTAGTATTTACGACCAAGATGCTTTTCACTCCTTTCATTCACCAGAGATGGATTAAGCTTCGGTGACGAGCAATTTAATATAGCAGCATCTCTTCTTTGGTAATTCCGTATTATGTTAATTTTATACTTAACAGATTTCGTCTTTTTACATACTTATACGAAATAATAATATCAAAGATAGTTCAGTCGACAACTGTTGAAGGTTATAATCATTGATAGTAATTGTATTACGGACATGTCATTTTGTATGGGTGCTTGGTGTCTAGGTGCAATGGTTTATTGAGATGATAGACGATATATTATATGAGAACATTTACCTATGTCTCAGACAAAAGCTGATGAGATTTTAAGAGAAAAAGATGAAAGAATAATAAAAAATCTTGCTTTTAAAAATGTTTGATCATTTATTTTTAGGGCACATCAAAATTATACTTGTGTCAACCAACATTTTTTTTTTACTTGCCGTATACTTTCACTTGGTTTGGATGCCATAATAATATTTAAATGTAGCTTTAAAAATTATTTAATCAGAAACAAAAGACAGTTTTTAAATACTACCGCGTACCTGTTCGGGCACTATTATCTCGTATCTACTAGATTCATGGTATTTATCGAAAATGAAGAAAAAAATCTTTCGTCTGAGAAATAATGTAGCGAGAATTGATCCAAACTCTATGTTGTCTATCACCTCTTCAGAACTTTGCACTCAGTCACAACACATAGTCAACACCCTGTACACTATATTTAAATGTAGCCTGTGCCTGAAATTATGGATTTACTTTATCAATTTTATCCACATTGTTATTATATGTGCGTCTGGCAGTACACATTTCCAAAGCAAAAAGTCGCTAAACAGACAGGAAAGGAAAATAAATAAGCGTATAGTGTTTTATTATGTATGTTAGCTGTCAACTCTTATTTTGCTTTTGTGATGTCGTACAAACAGCAACACAGCTAGGTATACACTTCAGAAATTGGAAATATTGCATGAAAGAGAATCACACTTACAGTCACGTGTCAGTTACATAGGAATGTTGAGCCACTTGGCAAAGGATGCAATTTGGTCGTGTAATATTATGGGTTCGGTATTTTTCGTTAGTAGGCACGATCGCGACATTTCCGATGGTCCCCGATGATATGTCATCGAATCTTTGTTGCGTCAAAATTTCAGTATTTGAAAACTAGTTGACATAATAAAAATTCCTTCGTCTACGAAAATTAAGAATCTATCGGCCATGATTAGACGCTAGATGTCGTTGTTCCTTGTGGAAACTGGATAACGACAGTTCTTCATAGATTTGTCTAAAACCGTTTAGTAATTTAATCACGGTTTCTTCAAATCGGATTTCAT
Organism: Thaumatotibia leucotreta; assembly: GCA_025490895.1. Taxonomy (NCBI): domain Eukaryota; kingdom Metazoa; phylum Arthropoda; class Insecta; order Lepidoptera; family Tortricidae; genus Thaumatotibia; species Thaumatotibia leucotreta. The sequence goes on along the minus strand of JALPQI010002775.1, from coordinate 75,910 downwards.
GATTTATCTGACGAGGCAAGGTATTTTTAGGCGAGGTATTTTTCCAAATCAAGATATTTTTACAAATAGCCATGTTATCGGGCAATTTTAAACAAATGCTATTGCTGTCTTTATTATAATTCATCACATCTCTTAGTTGACGTTAGTTGAATACTTTACGTAAGCCAAATATACAAAATTTGAATTTGCCGCCTTTTCTTACTGCCAAGTTGGTTGGACCAAAATGTGGTTACACGGGAGACATTCATAACAGACCGGTTGAAGAAGGGAGAGTAATACACTCGTGTTTTCTCAAACAAACGAAGTTCACCACTATTCCTTACAAGGCAAGGTTCAAAATAAGATTTAAAGAAAATAGTATGGTGGGCCTTACGAGGATATTTTTTCATTGACAGAGACAAATGCTATTGCTGTCTTTATTATAATTCATCACATCTCTTAGTTGACGTTAGTTGAATACTTATGTAACCTTTGTGGAAATATGGTAGATAGACGTTTGACAGTCTACCTATAATCCTTTAATTAATCTGTCAGTAGCCATACAAATGTTTAATAGAGAATTGATAGTTTCTGGCTGAAATTCGAACTATGAAAAAATATCTGACAGTGACAGCCGTTGAAAGGAAAATGAACGAAAATTTCTACATAGCAGCTTAGCAGTCAAATTACCGGCTCTGAAGTTAGATTGACGTCTCCAGGACTAAAGCGGATGTTATATATTATAACGTAACTATAGTAACGTCAGCTTCCGGAAAATTCGTAATCAATCATTGGTTAAACGTTTTTGTTATTACGTAACCATGGTAATGTCACCTTCTGAAGAAACCGCGAGCGATCATTGGTTAACCGTAGCAATGCTCGCCCCATTGGTCAGCAGAGTTCGGCCGAAGTCGTGATACTAGTCTCGTAAGATTTCGGAATCCGATTTGTATTATTCGACCAAGTTGCGAACAGTGCGGACGATCAACATTCCCGTGTATTGTTTAATTTGAAGTTGACATAATGTAACTATATTTATCTCTTTCATTTTCTCTCTGCTCTGTCTTTAATGGTCCGTTAGGAGTGTTGCTGTTTGTACGCTTTCAAATGTACTTCAGTAAGTCGTTTATTTCGGACTAAATTTAGGGGGATGAACACATTGTTAGATTTCTTAGTCAGCGTGGGTAAGAGAACATTCATTTTAAATCGGGGATTTTTGTTAGGGACAGTCGCAATCAGATATATCGGAGCCGCCACGGTGCTCAATAATATCTGAACATGTACTCTAACGGCCGTGTGGTGACGGCAGTAAGAATACATTTGTCACCACCCCAACTCCTCCTGCGGGTGTCGTAAGAGTCGACTAAGGAATTCAAGTATCACTGACCATTTTTTGGTAAAAGACTGATGATGGACAGCTGCGTCATAATTGCGGATACATTACTGCGATCGCCAATCCGCTTGCCCAGCGTAGTGATTATGGGCAATTACCTCTTAATACGTATATACGCATAGATAGGAGAGGCCTACGTCCAGCAGTGGACTATCATAGGCTGATGATGTATGATGATGATGATGTACTGTAACGCCTCATAGCTTACTGAAATATTTTTTAGTATCTACCCTAGTCGCCATGATATAATTATCTGATGACGACTACACAAAGACTTGCACGTTTCATGCAAGATACTCTAATCTAGTGTAAAGCAGGTAGATACCACGGACCACCTAAATACTATATTTTAGTTGATAATAACTCTTGAAACTCATATGCATTAAATATTGTCTACAGAACTGCTCCTTGGCACGCTTCGAACTCATCAAAAAGCTGCATGCGACGAAGAAATGGTGTCCCTCATATGTCCACGGGGTACGACCATCAGTATCCAAGTGGCGCAGTATGGGGCATCGGTGTCCCAAGGATCCTGCGCTTCAGAGCTGGCGGAGTACCAGCCGGTTGCCGTGGAGGTGGTGGGAGATACTAGCTGCGCTTGGCCTGCCGCACTGCAGGTGAATATTACATTACGATACACTGCTACTACTCCGCTGGTTCAGAAACCCAAGGTGGATCTTGGCGTCCGATACGAGTTGGCGCCAATACGCCTGGTTCTGTGCGATCTCTTCCCAGTTATCTACATTCAAGGCGCTTAGGTCCTTCTCCACCTCGTCTTTCCAGCGGTATCTTGATCCACCAACCGGGTCTACAGGGTCTTCCCAGGAAGGTCTTCACTACGATACACAATACGATACAAGTGCGAAAAAAATGAGAGTGGGGGTACTCCCGAACTTCCTTTTCGCATGTGTATGGTACGACGTTTAAAGTACCTTCAAAGTTTCGACCTTACAAAAAATAAACCACTTCTAAACTAATGCATAAAAAATAAGTAAAAAAAGTTTTATGTTAAACGGCTTTTATTTCACCAAAAACTAGAAAATAAAAATTAGCTATAACCGTAGATGCTACTTTCTGTACATTAGGTACTCACGTGGACCCATTATGACTGTAGTCTTCCCGATTCGGATGCTAAAAGCCACGTTTAGCCTCTGTGTCAGTGGATTAAGCGTTAATCGGAAACTTTTACCAAACTGTACTGAAACATAAATTTTCGATCATGAGTACTGTGTGCTTACAATGAGCTGCCGTCCCGTTCCGGCTCGCTCGCACTAATACGAGAGTACTTACGAGCGAGATACATACCTAGTAGGTAAGTCCGCATTAATAACCTACTCGTACTAATCCTATCGAATCATGTTTAGTAGGTTTATAGTTATTTAGTTGCGTCACCTATCATTAGGAAATTGCTTTATGCTCGCACCACATTTAGCTGGGGGTATTTACGCAAATATATGCATTTATGTAGAGACGACATTTCTGTTTGTGACAATATTTGATAATACACTGAATATTCAGGTACCCAGATAATAGAGCGAAGTGATATTATTTAAATGACGAGAACCGATATTTTTAGCCATGATTACAAAAATCTTTCCGCACCTTGGATTTTCACATTCAAAAAACTGCTACCTATGCGATTTAACAAAATGTTTGCGTATAATACCATATCGGTGCTGCTGCTGCCTGTCTACCTTACAAATGGAGAAATATCTCAAATTTCATTTAACAAAGAAGCATCGAAACCGAACGTAGCCTACTGGCGCGTCTATTCAAGGAATTTTCCCGGTATTCGTTCTTTATTGCGGGAAAACTACAGGTCATGAATATATTTTCCTTTTACTCTCTTTTTGTTTTTACTTTAAACAAAACATGTTATATTTATACCTAGATATATTTCTAGCAGGAACGAGAGATTGACAAAACTAAATATCGACATAATGGTTACCTATCGATAAGTCTTAAAGTAGTCGATTTATTTAATCCAAAAAAAATTATGATAAGCTGAGACTAACAGGTAATTATAACAATGCAAATCATATACACCGTGATTTCTAATAACCCGAAAGATTTTAACAGTGTGTTCCTGACCACATTTAGAAACTATAATGTCGTATAAACTTTTCTGGATATCGCCTAGTTTCAGAGTTACTACCAATTAAAAAAAAACATATTTTCTAATTGTAACTCGGTACAAAAGGTCTTTTTAACGGCGTTGGTGTCATTATGGAGAATAGTCGCACTAACCTCATTAATAGATGTCGAAAAGTGAGAAATAAAACCTTTTAAAAATGAGGTTTTTGTAAAAAAAAACCTTAACACTCATTGTAAGTGCTAGTTTCATGAATAACTTTTACTTTTTATGTTAAAATACATTCAAAAATTAAATGATAATTGAAAAAAAAAAATAAAAAATAAATTTTTTTTTTCGTCAAAAATGACAAAAGTCACATAATATTTTTTGTTTGTTTTTACATCAAAAATGCGTGGTTAAAATCTTTCGGGTTATTAGAGATCACGGTGTATACACCTTCTCAAAACGACATAATTATTTTTTCTTATATCGTGTATTGAGTCCCCAAAAGAACAGAAACTAATAATAATGTATATTCTAACGCTCTATATTAACATAAAATATTAGTTCGGCATGTAGAAAACTATTTAGTTACTGTATTTTTGTTAACATTTACGATATTGATTACAGTGTACAGGTAAATTCACCAAGATGAATGACATCTATTCTACCATTGTCTGCATGCCTAGTATACCAATATGTATCTACTGTCATTTTGACATTCACACATAGATAATTTCTGTCACTTGCTCGATCCATTCATGCCAGCTTTGGTGAATTTACCAGCACCTTCATATCGATAACCATTACGTGTCGATATTTCATTTTGTCAATCCCTCGATTGTGCTTAAAAATAGTTATTTACATTTACAATGAAGATCAATGACAGCACTTGGACGTTGTTAAGGAAAAAAATGATCCGGTCCACAAAAATCTGTTAGTAAAATTTAAATCCTATGTCAGAAAGGAATAGTCATTATTTCCAGTGACAAATTTCAGAGGATTGATCCATTTTCCTTAACTACGTCCACTTGTAAACTTAAGTATTTTGAACGATACTCAAGGCAATACTTGCGAACGTATCTAAACATTCAGACAAAACAGTGGTAAATTATTATTTAGTTACGCATTTAATAAATGTAACAACTTCAGAATTATATTCAAATCAAATCAAATCAACATCAGTTTATTGCATGGTCATGAGTTACAGAAACGGTGTTAGTTAATATTTAGTGTATCACAACATGTCCTGCCCAGAGGCGTATATATAACCTATATATTTAAATTATATAGCCTAAATTAAAATTAAAATGTCATACTTTATATTATATCACATTATATCAAATTTAAAAGTCATCAAGTTAATATGTACCAATAATTTTATTATTCTAGGTAAAAAAGTAGTATAAATTGTTCCAAGTACATGCAAATAGTAAATATCATTATTTTCTTACATATCCAAATAATCACTTACCAATTAAAAAGCTTTCTATTAAAATCTTGACTAGACAATTGTTTAAGATCGATATTTTTTTATTTTTTATTTATTGGGTCTTTACATATTGAATTTGCGTTTTTGGTCATAGACTTTCGTTGGTAGTGCCTAATTTTATTACCTAAAGAGTAACTTAGACATAATTTTTGTTTTCAACAGTGCACTGTGTATAGGTGAAAAACTTAATAAAGTCACCTGTTGTATGTGTGAGTGACGTGTTCGAATAGGCATTTGTTTTGTTTGTGTTACTAATTTCAAATATGTGTTCTCTATTCGAATACGTCACTCACACGTACAACAGGTGACTTTCTTAAGTTTTTCACCTATAACAAAGGCTTTTTAATCATAGTCATAGTCATTTATTTATAATATTCTAAATATTACATGTCAACAAGTTATTATTCATTGAAAATGGTAAATAAAAGAAAAAAAACCTAATTATAGTGTAAGTTTGTACATGACAATTGTGATTCGATTACATTTTAAAAATAAATGTCATACAATAATAAATTAATTAGTCAAGGTAGGTACATGTCAATAATAATTCGAAAAAATTAATTTGATGTAATTATTCCAGTATTTAAATTATAAAATGTCAGGTAGATTGAAATAATCATTAAAATCATAAAACGAGTGGTGCAGTAGCCACTTCCTTAATTTATTTAAAAATAGTGTTGTGCTACCTGCATTCTTTATCTCCGCTGGGAGCTTATTATAAACCCTAGGTCCAATCTGTGACATGATTTTGGATGACTTGGTCAGTTTTATAGGGTCAGTGCGGAGTTGGTGTTTGGAGCCATGTCTTGTGCGCGTGATCATTTTGCACGGGAACGAGTCCAGGTTTTGATTGAACACATTAACACATCGATACCTTTAGGCTCAAAGGGCGTAAACGCCATTTTGGCCAAAATGAGTTTTTAATGCAGTTTTGTTCAGTTTTTTTTTTCTCTATCGATATGTGTAGTTAAAACAACGAAATTCGACAATTTAGGGCATATACGACCCACGTATTTATAAGAAAATTTTTAAAAAGAAAGAGGCGTATTTGATACTTTTACACAATTTTTTGTTTATTTAGGTAATAAGTTCAGTACTAAAAAAAATGAAGAGGTCTTATAACCAAGTTGTTATAAAATGTTTATCATATAAAACTAAACCAGCTCATACGACGTAGAAATTATGCTACTTAATTTAGGTAGTATGACTCTAGTAGGCTAAATTAGGTTCATACGCCCGTATCCTTGCATTGTAAATTTTAAAATTGACTCATACGCCGTAACGTAGTAGGCACGCAGCGCCTCGCTGATAGCCCTATGTACTATGTGCAAGCGAGATAGTATTCATGCGACTAAAAGATGTGAGCTGATAAGAGATGAGAGTGATGTTAACTGCCCGTCGTCGTTTGTTTATAAGGTATGTTGATAAGTTTGCATTAGACTTACCTATTTTTTAGTATAATAATTATAAGAAGGTGTTTATTTATATGGATGGGATTCGGGATGGTGCGTTTATAAAAAAGTTATTTTAATAAACTCATTACCCACTTTCATGTAACAATACGTACCTTTATATAATGTCAGCGATAAGTAGTTATCTAAACGGTAGCTAATAATAATAATATGTAGATGTTAGTACAGATTCTATAGTTTAGATTGGATGAATTATTGGTCATTAGCTCTTACGAAATAATAGGTAAGTCTTTTTTCACAATATTGTTAAGTAGGTAATGTGATAATCTTCGATTACCGCGATTAGTTGGTACTCATTGAATTGAAACTGTACAGTTAATGTGATAAATTAATGTAAAATATGTCAATCAATGTTAATGTCATGGGATTTTTTTAGAGCTCCGACCAAAACTCCGTCTTTGGAGCTTTTATGGAATCAGTCCGGTACTGTAAATCGGTCAAAGATGTTTATTTCTATGCTGGTATCTGTTTATTTTAAGGCGTATGGCATTAGTACTTTAACTGGTTACTAATAAGGTCTGTGTGTACGCCGCAGAATTGTGTAATGTTTTGCCTCTTACGCCCTATGATAACAAAACTTTTTGACTTATACGCCCCAAGAAATATACAAATTATGGATTTTAGGCTCGTTAAGTTATTTTAATATTGCAAAACTGATTACGTACTGTTTACCTATACGATAGTAATGATTCATTGTCATTATCCAATTATAAAGTAAGAATGAACAGTTATTGTGTTAGTAAACCTACAGTATAGAACCGAATGATCATCATTCTAAATCTATGTATACTTACCTGTATACTGGCGTATGTTGCAAGTGTGAAATGAAAAGTATAGACAGATAATGTGATAAAGATGAGTGACATTGTGTATAAATTAACGTTCAATTCCAGTCGACATTTTTAATTTACAGTACGCACAGCTATATTTTTTGGTACTGTGCGTTTTAAACATAAATTTAATTTAATGATAAAGTATTTGAAAAGTCTTCTACTCCATTTAGTATGTAAGTAATATCTACATAATTATGAGTTGATAATTATAAAAAGAAAGAAATGCTATGTGAGAGTAAAAGATCTTAAGTTGTGTCTATCTAGGTCTTATAGAAAACAAAAGATAAAGATTTGTGATTATTAGTCTTCTAAAAGCATGCTATTGTATTTGATTTAGTAGTTAATATGTATGTGTTGTTAATTATAAGGAAAAATAATACTAAATAAGAGTAAACGTACCCTACATTGCGTCTAGAATATTTTTGAAAAAAATTTAATAAAGATGTTATCATTATTATTTGTTGTTTGTAAGAAGCTCATCAAAACTTTCATCTGGAGTATAGCATTATATGGGTGTCAGGAGTGGATCATGACGAAAAAGGACAGAGAGATACTGGAAACCTTTAGAATGTGGAGCTGGAGAAGAATAAATAAATAAATAAATAAATAAATATCTTGGGACATCTTACACAAATCAACCTAGACCCACGGTAAGCTCAATTAAGGCTTGTGTTGTGGGTACCAGGCGACGATATATATAATAGATAGATACGTATAGATACTTAGATACATACACAGCCATGGCCAAGGAACAAACATTTGTGATAAATAAATACACAAAGAATGCCCTCGCCGGGATTCAAACCCGGAACCTCCAGCTTCGTAGGCAGGGTCACTACCAATTAGGCTACGGAGGCTGTAATTGAATGAAGAAGATAAGTTGGACAGAAAAATCACAAATGAATAATAGAGCATAGGAGAGGGAAAATATTTGGTCACCTTATACGACATGACGCTTTGATAATAAACATAATAGAAGGTAGGACTGAAGGAAAGCGAGGAAGAGGGAGACCTAGAGGAAGTTACATGAAACAAATAAAAGAGAAAATAGACGTTGTGTCGCACAAGGAAGTCAAGGAGGTGCCTTTAGACAGAGTTAGATGGAGACAGTTACATTCATCAGTTACGCCGAGAAGAGTTTGACTCTTAAATTTATGATGAATTATTGTTTGTTTTACTGGTTTCATATCGCATTTTAATTTGGGTTTTGGTAGTAGCTTAATTGTCCAATAACGCCATTTACATTATTTTTATCCCTAGACATAAAAGAAAAATATAATCAGCAACAGCATGGTCATTGTAGACATTTTTTTTAAATAATAGCAGCAACCTTTTAATCGATTGTAAGATTTTTTTTAAACCCACGGTGTATTATACACCCATTCAGAGCATTGCCTATGTTATGAATGAGTTTATAAGACCGATTATAACTATACTGCCGTGCAATTCCTAAACCACAGTAACTGACAAAAGTCGATTTTGAGATAATAGCAAAAAACAGTTTTAAAGTAATATATTTTCCAAGATTTAATAGTTATTGAGATTTTTTTTTGTCCAAAATGAAGCATTTAAATCATACAATATGATAAATTAAAAAATACGTACTTCTGCATTTTCTAAAATTAAATATGTGTTTTTTTCGAAATTCTGTGTTTGTACTGCGGTTTAAAAACAGGGAAAAATATAACAATTACTAATTAAGACACAGTAAAATGACCAATTACTGCACAAATTTTGCGTGCTTTTTAGAGATAGGCGGCATTTTACAGGTTAAACTGCAGTAAAAGGGACTAGTGTACTGTAATTTAACTAGTATTTTGATTGAATTTTCGTGCTACGAACTTTATTCACAGCAGTAAAATATAGTTTTTTTTTATAAAGTAATTAAAATACAACAAAAATTTGTAACAGTATTACATGATTTTATTATTAAGAAATTCAAACACGCTTATCAAGTTTCATGCCAATGTGAGACACAGAAGGATGTAAAAAACTATTTAAAAGTTACTTGGAAAACACAGTTTATTTAGGGATTTGTCGTCAATAATACAAAAATTAAGGTTTATTACCACATTTTCTTAAGAAATAAAATAACAATCAACTTAAGGTACCAGTATCGGTTGTAATCATAGCAAATGGCACATTATATTTAGCCTTACATTGATTTCAATGAGTAAGCTCACGACTGATTATGGCGTAGCACTTCTACGATTAATTTTAATAAATTTAATTTCTTACGTATTCGTGTCAGTTATAAATCAAAAAGTCTTTAGAATACTGTATATTATAATACAAAACCCTATAAAATAATAAATTGTCATCAATTATGACCTATTACTACAATAGTACAATAGTATTTTATGTTTTTTTTTTAATGCATGTTAGTTGTAAGATGTACCATCATTGTTTGAAAAAATAATTCCCGCCAAGTTTCTTACCGGTTCTTCTTGGGTCAGCGGTATAGGGTTCGAACCGGAAGTAGTTTTCATATTTAGACGATTCAAAAGAGTTTGTTGCTATTCCAATTTGAATAAAGAATTATTTGACTGACTTTGACTTTGACTTTAGTACTCCGCTCCTGGAGTATATTTATGTATGACACGTTATAGGTTTTGTTATGTTTTTTGGAGAAAACTAGGAAACAAATTTGGTTCGTTAAGGCACCCTGTTAATAAGATAAATAAATGAAACCTCTTTAGTCATAATTCTAGAACCGCCGGCCGGTTTGTGGGGAATAAATTATAAAGTTCTTTTTTGTTCGGTAAATGTTTTTTTTTATATTTCTAGTGAAAGTTAATTGTTTTGATGTTAAATTAAAGTCCCTTTAATATCCGTGAGTAAATTTAATAACAACGTATATATATTAAGTAGCAATTCATTAAAGAAATGATTAAGAATTAACTTTCATATTTTATGTTTAGCTTTGAATTTAAACTAACCTAAAGAAATTTGTTAAATGCATCTGGAATTACCGTAAAAGAAACTTAAACCAAAAAGTATGTAGCAATCTTATCAAATCCCAAAACAGGTAAATACAAATTTCTAAATACTCGATTATTGACCGGTATTGGCGGTATTCGTATAATTCATATGTATAATCTACTTCATACGTTACGGCGAGGTACCGCAATAAAGAACAAATGTAACAATATTATGACATAACGATGATATTTGTTGGCAAGGCATTGCTTTATAAAATGATACCGCCACCTAGGAACCATAACTCGCATAGCAAAATTAAATGTGTACAAACTAAAGAGAAGGTTATTTTTTTTGTCTTTTAAGAACCTAATAATTAGGTAATAATCAGTGATCGGTTCTTTGGATTCCCCCGGCGGGTCTCCTATAGTAACTTGAATAATAAACTTTAATTATATTGCCATATTTCTGTTTCATAAAATATGCTCTGGTGTATATAATACAATAGTGTTAAATATTTTTTATAGTCACACCCGTATTTTTTTATACGCGAAATCCCGCTAGGGGGAATCCAAAAACCGATCACTGGTAATAATATCTTTATGTGTTTAACTATATAAGTTTTTACTCGTTTATCAACAGACGACACCTTAGTTGTTTTAAATTGTAAATGGGTCAAGAATTATTTTACTATCTTAAACAGGATGTTCTAACGATATCACTATAAGCTATCTTTAAGGAAGATCCGAGATGGAACTACTCGTAATTCGAATTTGCCACTTAAAATAAACGTCTAAATGTAGTTAAAATAGTCAAATAACATAAAAATACTGCCTAAACTGCAGCCCCTTGGGGTGCTACTGTCCTTTAGCTAGTATTATTGCTATTGAAAGTAATACAACATACAGCATAATGTGTACATTCATGAACTTGTTACTGCAGTTTAGATGGCAATACGATACTTATTTGAACAGTAGTGTACCACTTTAAATATCGCTATTTTATTCCTACTGCGTCTTAACTAGTAATTATGCTTATTCATCTATGAAACTGGAAACGCAGTACAATACTTTTAGTACAAAAATTGTGTACTGTGTTTTAATTAGTTTCTTTATAAACGAGATACTATGAGTTTACATGCTAAAAATCATGAAAATCTACACCTGTACTGCGTTTTAGTCAGTATCGGCCCAAAATCCGTAGCCGTAGACCATTTTACTGCGCTTTATATTGCATAGTGCAGGAAAAACTAGTCACTTACTGCTTTTGGAGTTTCGAGTTTCCATGTTCCAGTTTTCCAAATTAAAAACCGATCGATTGGGATTATGCGTTTTGATTTGCTGATTATAGATCACCAATAAACCAAAAATCGGAAAATTGGCAGTTACTGTGGTTTAGGAATTGCACGGCAGTATAGTAGTTGTGATATACGCCCCATTTAGACCAAAACTCAAACGTTTAGTAACCAATACTCCCTACATTCTTTGCATATTATGTGAAGTTTAAGGGCGTAAACGCCATTATTTCAAAAAGTTAAGGGAGTATAACACACCCTTTTTCTTTATTTATTCATTTATCCTAAATGATTGATATTCAAAATATTTATCTTAAAAATTCAAGTACGTTGGCCAAAATTTTAGTTATTCTGCGAAAAAACAAAGAAGTTATGATTTATTTTCTAAAATACTTTTCTTTTTTAGGGTTCCGTAGCCAAAATGGCAAAAACGGAACCCTTATAGATTCGTCATGTCCGTCTGTCCGTCTGTCCATCTGTCACAGCCGATTTACTCGGAAACTATAAATGCTACAGTAAATTTGGTTAGAATATGTGTTGTATAAACCGCTACAGGATTATGATACTAAATTGTAAAAAAAACCATTGGGGTGGGGGCCCTCCATACATGTAACTGAAGGATAGAATTTTTTTTTTAGTTTTACATAAGCGTGTGGGGTATTAATAGAAAGGTCTTTGAAAATGATATGAAGGTTTATACATCACATTTTTATTTAAGCAAATCGTTTTCGAGATATCAGCTCTCAAAGTCTGAAATATGTGTCCCCCCCCTCTATTTTTTAAACTACGCGATATAAAATTCTGAAAAAAATATATGTTATGCACATTAATAAACTCTATCAACGATTTTTGGTTTGATTAAATTATCTCCTATAGTTTTTGAGGTAGGTTGATTTAACTGTATTTTTTTAATAATAAATTGATAATGGTACGGAACCCTTTGCGCGCGAGTCCAACTCGCACTTGGCCGGTTTTTTGCTTCTCCTGTAAAGTGGCAATTTGGCGTTTACGCCCTTTGAGCCTAAAGGTATCAAATTATGAGGTTTTACACAAATAATTGTTTTTTCTGTAGTGATAAATATTTTAAAATGAGCTTTGATAACAACTCTTGCCATATGCTGCCGGTTCATATGCTTGGAATAGGTATACATTTGTGATAGTACCCTGTTTCATTAAATAGAGATAAACAAAACACGCCTTAGAAGTGTCTAATATTACTGGCCGATTTTGGTTTATTTTCATTTTGACATAAAAAAATATTGGTACACAAAATTAACTGTATGGAAATAGACTTTTTACAAAATTCTCCATACAAAACGCCAATTTCATAGATAATAATAAGTAACATAGGACTCAAATATTAATTAAATTATATAGCCAAACGGGTTACACATAAACTTTAACCCACTTATTCATAAACGCCTCTTAACAAGACGCCAAATATTGTTTGTCCCTATAACTCTTGTGGAGAAATTGCTAAGACCGAAAGGGACAAACAAGACTTAGCGGCTTGCTAATTAAGTAGACATTTATGAATAAGGGGGTAAATCGATTATGCTCGACATTTTGTGTCAGTGCACATTGAAAGGCACCTCGACTTTATTAAAATTGACATAATTAAAAACCACATATAAGGTCTATTAAGTCCATTAAGAGTCTTGATAAGGTACCTGTTCATGTGCACTGACACATTTGGTTCGACCCATTATGACCATCGTCCGACATGTTTTGTCGTAAAATGTCGAGCAATAATTTAACTAAAAGACGATAACTGCGCTCCCTTAAACCACGCTCACTCGATAAAAAACACCGTTATGGCACCCATACATGAAAGAGAGGGATACACCGCTAGGATTTAACTTTTTGGACAAATCAGTATATCATGAAAAATGAAAGATGCTTTCATTTCAAAGTTCCGTACTACAAATTACAAAAATTTACTAATACCTTTATACCTTATAGGGACACCCAATTAGCGTGAAATAAAAAAAACCTTAATTGCAGTCAGTTTTGTAACGACAGTTCAGTACAATATCTTTAGGAATTTAAACTCGATCGGCGTTTTTATATTATAATGTGGCTTATAGTTTGTAAAATGAACACCAAAACAAAGTTTTTATCGAAATTTAGTGCTTAATTGTCTTTACAAAGCTGACTGAAATTAAGGTTTTTTAACTTCACGCTAATTGGGTGACCCAAAAAGTGAAAGTACCCATTTAAAAAATAAAATATAGTGCTTAAAAGACCTGATTAAAAATTAATTCTAATTTCTATGTTACAAAATCCTACGAAATAAAGTCATTAGTAATAAGTAACTCTTTGAGATTTTAAACTCCAATCTCAAATATATTATAAGAAATTTTAAATCTCCTGAGCACTAAAATACGCAGGTCTCGCTTTAAGAGGAAATCGGAGCTGGCTTTTTTCCATATAAACGTATTTTCCTGTTTCCTCGCTGGATATTGAAATTGCAGCAAATTTTACTGTAAAAGATTTTACAAAAAGAAATACCTTTGCTGAGTTCATGTCGGCATGTACTATTTTTAAATGTATATAATTTAATATTATTATTATTATCAAACTAAAAGCTGTCAATCAAAAAGAAAATGACCAAATAAAATAGGTACCTATAGCATTTATTTACGTGCTACCGACCGCCAATCCTTTCGTGCCAATTTAACTATAAAATAACTACTAGAATGCTTCTGTTAGACAAAGTAAAATACTTTAAAAAACGTTTGCCTTACACTATGCAAATTTTATATCTCAACCTCTTCTGGCTTTGTTGTAGAATAGTTAGAGTCAGTGCGAAAAATGAAGGCGTCTTGAAGCAAGGCACTCCTATATATCTCACGTGCCTTCACTTTCCGAACTGCGTTTTCATGAAAAATTACGTACTCATAATGTAGGCTTTGTGCGGACTGTGGCGCCTGCCAGGCGCCTTCGGGGCACATTATTTCATTTGATACTTGACATAATGCATGTCAAGTAAATTTGCATGCACTTAAGTCACAACTAATTTAACTAAATTGGGATTTTATTTTTTTGCGTTGGTCGCACGCCAAAAGTTTAACTACTGATCTGTTACACACTTAATGTATTATTACCTAATTGTGAATGAATCATTCAATGAATTAGTCCCTAATGTAATTGTTTTATTTTAAATTAATTCCTGTGTGAACATCAACGGGTACCTACGTACGATGTTTTTACCTACATTTAATTTTGTACTCCGGATATTTTTGGAAATCAAAATTTGGTAATTCTATAATTGTTGTATCAGATTTATTGTAGTAAGTACAGTCACCATCATACCCCGGTAAAGCCTAAAACAAATAAAGTAATGCGCTTATAAATTCTACTGATTTCGGCGAACGGAGCGGGACGCGCGCGCGGCCGGGGCGCGCACCCTTTGCCTCGTATCTCACCCCCTCAAATTCCTTAGATAGTTCAACTATATCGTCTTAAAATTACATATTAATTATAGATTACATTTTGTCAAAACCACCAATATTCATTTAACTGCATATAGGTAAGCAGTCACACCTGCCCGTCAGTAAATATCACTAGTTACTAGTTTGCATTATTCATTGAACCAAATATATGGCCCATAAAGCGTTAGGTAGCCACTCGTTGCTCACTGCTACTCGAGTTTGATCGCTCATGAATCCATTTACTGCTATAGTTTATCGTTGTGTAGATACTTATACTTATATTTACTGCCATAATAGTGGTACCAGATCTGAAAACTTTATTGAGAGTGAAACTAGTGAACCCCTCACCCCTCGTGTTTTCATAAATAGAATAGAATAGAATAGAATAGAAATTAATTTATTCATGACACACAATAAAGGACGAAGTAAATAAAACAATACACAAAAGAAAAAGAAAAGGTGCCACGAAATGGTCTCATCTCAGCATGTTGCTGGCGTGAGCCAGCGCTGATCTTCCGATGAGACCAGTATGACCAATACGAGGGGTGATCAAAAAGTAAAGATAATGGGTATTACTAGGTACGAATATGAGTTTTCGTCTACTTTCATTAGTTTCATTGTTCTATATTTCATATTCTACGTGTATTCTATGATATTTTATTTATTTTTATTTTAATTACCTTTGAAAAGCAAAATGTCTAAATGGGTTTCAATTACACCACAAAAAAAACTCTATGTGCATAAATTTGATAAAGCATTATTTTGGACTTTAACAATTAAAAATTGATAAATCATGTTTGGTCTTAGTAAATATTTGTCAGCCGTGATTTCCCAATTTTTTACAGCAGTCTCTGAAATTTGAAGTTCCGGGCCAGCCCAAAGTCGTCTAAAAGTTCCAGATCTTAGCGATTATTTTCTTAGAACTAATTCTATCTACCCGATAATAATGTTTGTATACTCATATAAAATAGTTATGCATAGATATTTATTAAAAATCTACGAAAGCAGATTTTTTTGTAAATCTCCGATGACGAGAACATTACCCAAAATCTACTTTTTTTAAGTACCTAAATTTTTTTAATGATACGCACAAATCTGTTTTATATATCTACTATATCTAGGTCGATAAAAATGACCCCAAGTTTCTTTATTTGTATAAATCTGTGTGGTGCCATCTTAAAACCGAAATTACAGACCTTTTAAAATGTACTTAAAATTAGATTTATTTTACCGATGTTGTTAAGTAGGTACTGAAAACTGTTGTTTATTATTAACTATAAAAGAAAACAAATAAAAGTTGTTCAAATTAATTTATTTGAATTATAAAGAGTGTACATAGGTACACCATAGTTCGAAAAATATTGTTCTGTTATTCTGACATGTCGATTATCATTATTTTTCAATTGCTCCTCGTATTCGAATATGTCTCAATTAGTTCTAAATTATACAAAAGTTAAAAGAACACATGAAATCAATAATCAATACTGTTGTATTTCCACGGTTCCTCAAAATGTGTAGCCACATTTCTCTACTAATAGAAAGTAAATGTTCCAAACGTACCCATAAAACATATCGTATTCTGTTTTTCCGCTACTGATTTACAACCAAAGCTTAAAACAGAAAAGCGCTGCTTTAACAGAATTGAGAATTCAGGGAATGCTCGCTCGTTTTGTACAATTTAGGTTTGCTTCAAATTCTGTAACTATTCCTGCGTGAGACATTCTATTGAAGTAATATATCACAAATGAAAAATCGTCAAGATCAGGATGCCTTTATGAAAATTATTTTCTTTTATCCAAATAGTTAATTTATGACAATGCGGCAGCACAGAAAAGTACAATGGAAGTTGAGAAAATTATCACATTCTCAAAAAATAATTACTTAGGTACTGTATTTATATGTAATACTTAATTAAAACAAATAAGCAGATAAGTAAAGTTACAATTAAAACATTTAATTACTGTAAAAGTTCAAACGAAACAATAAGTGTTAATAGAATGCAATTTTGCATAAAAAGTTTTTAATAAAGAACATAAATGGCCACTTTTTTGTCGACCTCCACCAAGGAACCAAACATGGTTACGAAGAATGTTCAAGCTTCCCGCCTAAATAAACATTTTAACTATTAAAATACAGGAAATTATGCCAGCATCTACCTACAGCACCTAACCATGCACACTTAAAACATTAATTTCTGTTATTAGTACAATAATACTTAGGTTGCTGTATGCGCCGCTCTAAAAATAATTATCTACTTTAAGTAGGTACGTAGTTAGGTACCCAATCTACCGCAATCGAACGCTAACTGTGCACCAAGCACCAACTTTCCTTGTCATAATATTGCAACAATTGCAAGTTGATGGTTCGATTCGAGTTTCAAGTCAGATGTAATCAAGCGTGATCATAGTTTCTGAAATGAACGAAAATACGTCTGATAAATATTAGATACTATTTGTGTGAATTTGATAGTTCAACTAATAGTTTTAACGGAACATAAGAGTGATCTTCCTGGCAGGTTATGATTCCATCTAGTAACTTTCACTTTCTACTATCTAGAGCAGTCTGCTTCATTTCTGTGTACAATCATACGGGTTTTTTTTACGCAAAGCTCCATATTACTCCAATATTACTCTAAAAACATGCAGAAATCAACAGTTTTTAGGTTACTCGCACTGCTTGGCAAAAGCTTCCCTATTTGCTATAATTTGGCAGACGGACGTGCTTAGCCGCGTATTACTTCTATTCGGCAGTATTCATCATGTAGAGAATAAAACAATATGTAGGTTAAAAACAGTTTATTGACAGCACATACTCCATTATCTCTTTTTTTAGTTGTATAAAATGTCCTGGCAGAATATCGGCGATGTGGCATGCTGCATGCTGCATCATTATGCTGAGCCAGCACCTATTCTCTGCCACGACACATGGCTTTATTAATTATTGATAAGTTATCCTAAGTTGCATGTTTTTCTGTAGGTAATTTATCTTTATTACATCGCTTTTGTACGGATTGTGAACGCCATGTATGTTGTGGACATGAATAAAGTATTTTATCTATCTATCTACTTACACGACGATATTATGTACTTCTAATGATATTTTCATCACACTTGCTTTCTAACGCGCTAATAGAAAACGAAATTCCCTAGGGAGTTATTATGAATGTTAGTACATTTTTCAATATTAATTTCTATCTATAAATGTCACATGTGCCTAGTTATGTGTGCTGATTATTTACTGCCCGATAAGCTTTCTCTTATCTTATATAAATACAATAAGTATTTAAGTCTAGACAAAAATCTAAAATATGTGGATGGCAACTTAAATTAAATAGGTCGTAGTAAAAATTGTATATTATGGTCGAGGCACGGGAAAGACCCAAGTACTTGCAAGCTGAATATTTGTTTAGACAAATTAACTTGAGGTTCCTTTTAATATGAAACCTGCAAAAGCTTTGCCAAGTCGAGTATTTCATGCTTCTTTCGAAACTGATACAAAAAGTACATGTACCTACGTCCATATTTTTTTGGGGGATAGAATGAGCGAATGCTCGTTTGGTCTAAATGCACCGTAAAACGATTGGCATTGCCACCTTTTATTTATTTTCATTCAATACACCGTGTTTTTATTGATTTCCGTTAAATTAAAAAACTTATTTACGTAAAAAATTATAAATTTGTCTAAGAAACTAGTATCTTAACTCTTACTGTTATTGAGTTATTAAAAAAATAAGTCTAATCACTGAACAAGTGTATTACAACCTTTATTACAACCTTATGTTACTTATTTTGACATGTGCCGTCAGTCACCTGAGATCTTATTTTTAAGGTTGTCTCACACTTACCATTTCATTTATTATGTATGAAAACGAAAAAAACATTTTTTTTTTTCGCATTCGACTAAAAGCAATAAATAAGCAAGCAGCCTGTTAAAGTTAACGGAATTCAATAAAAACACGGTGTATATTATGTAGGTACATACATTAGGTTCGAAAATCTATAAAAAAACCGGCCAAGTGCGAGTCGGACTCGCGCGCAAAGGGTTCCGTACCATTATCAATTTATTATTAAAAAAATACAGTTAAATCAACCTAATTCAAAAACTATAGGAGATAATTTTATCAAACCAAAAATCGTTGATAGAGTTTATTAATGTGTATGCACATTTTTTTCAGAATTTTATATCGCGTAGTTTAAAAAATAGAGGGAGGGGGACACATTTTTCAGACTTTGAGACCTGATATCTCGAAAACGATTTGCTTAAATAAAAATGTGATGTATAAACCTTCATATCATTTTCAAAGACCTTTCTATTAATACCCCACACGCTTATGTACAACTAAAAAAAAAATCTATCCCTCAGTTACATGTATGGAGGGCCCCCACCCCAATGGTTTTTTTTACAATTTAGTATCACATTCCTGTAGCGGTTTATACAACACATATCCTTACCAAATTTCGTTACTGTAGCATTTATAGTTTCCGAGTAAATTGGCTGTGACAGACGGGCAGACGGACAGACGGACAGACGGACATGACGAATCTATAAGGGTTCCGTTTTTGCCATTTTGGCTACGGAACCCTAAAAATCTATAGGGTCATAATTAAAGTAGGTAACTTAAAAAATCTCATAATCCATGATTACACTAATTCATCCCATGACTGGTTTCATTTATCGCCCGTATTAGATTTACACGCGGCGTAATACATATCTCCTCGTCCTGCAATGCAATTACAAGTACAAATTGTTGGCAGACAACATAAAAATCAATGCTTTTAAACTAAATTGCGTGCGGGTTGCAGCGTCCATTCAGACTAGGCTAGGCTAGGCAGCATGCAAGTTTGTAAATAATTATTCAACCGTTTAAAATTGCTATTGAGAGCTGAGTAGCGGTGTGCTGAAAATAATTTAAGAACCTTTTTACTAAATTACATTTAATACATTTTAATAACGTGTTGCTATGTGGCTAATAATAGAAAAGTCTGGTGACCTGGTAAAGATGGGTTTACACCCACACTGAGCACATTCGATCCGCTCGAGTTCAGGGGAAGACTTATGACCAACAGTGAACATCTATCGGCTAATAATGAGAGAATGATAATTATGATATAGCTAATATACACGATGATTCTTAATCCGTGATCAGGAATCATTTTTTCTAACTCAGTAATTGATGGGGATTACGTTAAAGTACTAATTACGTGAAAACAAATTTATTTATTTTTTAATCATGTTTTAATTTTGAATTAAATTTTATCCTAAAATCCTTGTCACTGTACTAGCATATCGGTTTTAATGGGGTTGTATTGTAATCTCTTTACAAAGTTATTAGCAATTGTCAATTTATGAGTAAACCTTGTCCATGACATTGTCAAACACTTTTGTCATACGCATAATAAACAAAGTCATAGTCACGGATATTGAATGAGAAAATAATAATTATTCACCAAAAATCCTGCCTCCACCACGTCCGTAGGTACTCAAACATAGAGCGTCTACGATACTGTACGTTTGTCAATACAAACGAATAGCACAAGGTGAACCCAACAGTTATTTCACGAACTTCATCCAAACATTCCGATCCCCGGACACAATTTAATAAATCGCATGCACCAAAAATCTTCGCGACTTCGGAGAGTTTACAGTGCCACAACATGCTCGAGCACCCGGACCCGGACGACCTTGTCATCATCGTGACGATCTGGATCAACAAATCATAAGATTCTTTGCTGAAGAAGATTTCGAGTGAATCAATCCAATCACAGGAACAATCAAGCGGATCTGTGTCAAGAACAATATGGTGGACATTTTGAACACTTGTTAAATTATGTTTAAAATAATGTTTTTTTGTTTTAGTTGATCAGGTATGCGGTTCCATTGTTTTTATTTTATTATTAAATTGTACTGTATGAAAACAAATTGCTTTACTTGCTCAAAATTTTGCCAAGTTTAGGTAATGCATGTTAACATAATCTCCTATCAATTATGTTCGTCGTTATCAGTGTTGCACTGATAAGATAATGAGTAGATAGAAGTCTTTATTGACATAAGATCCGTCAAATTCCCGCTTCCCGCCATACTGATGGCACTTGACGTATCGTAGTTAAACTTTATACTGTAGGATGACCATGTACTAAGTGGTAATTTGTTTTAATTAGGTTTTCACTTTTAATTAATTAAACAGTGAAGAAATAACTTGGGACCTCGCCGAATAAGTTTAATTTTGGCTAAATTTTAATGTTTTTCTACTCCTGATCACGGATTAAGAATCATCGTGTATATGCCTTGTAGCATTAAGTCCGCCTTTTGTACAATTGTATTTTTCTTTTTGTGCAATAAAGATTAAATAAATAAAATATTCTTCAAATCTGTAAGGACCGTCCGACTCCGAGTTGTCGCTGTTTTATAAGCAGATTTGTTGTGGTTCAACTAATCAAGTTCAAGTTACAATGGAATTTCGATTTAGTCTATTTTTATACACTAGTTAACTATACCTTCCATCCTCCTTATTATGTATTCGTCAATTTTTTTCTTTACTCAATAACCTATTTATTTAGTAAGTATAATTTAAAAACCACCGGCATGCTAACCGAAGTGTTCAGTATTCGTTGTTACAGACCGTTGTAGAAGCGTGTCAGAAGAAGCGACAATGCAAGTTCCACACAAGCCCAAAAGCCTTTGGAGTGGACCCGTGTCCAGGGTCCAGGCGTTTCGTCGAGGTAGCCTACAAATGCCGTCCATGTGAGTGATCTTTTAACGGTGCCTTACTTACACCATTTTTCATTCCACTGTAAATAAAAGTGTTGATATACGACTATTAAAAGTATACTATGTATTATCCCAGCCTTTGCCAGAGTCCACTTTTCTACTACATTGTCTCCACTTTGCGTGATCCTGGGCAACTTCTACTGTAATCCCGTTTATGTTCATGTCAGCCTTCACGACATCTAGCCGTCGCTTCTTTAATTTTTTAAACCTTATATTATGGACTAGAAATTACACAGTCATGATTCTTACTGATCAATAAATCTTTTCGCAGATGAGTTTCGCAGTAAAGTGGGTTGCGAGAATGACGTCTTGCATCTCAGCTGTAACCCGCATTCAAGAGTGGCAATATATTCTGCGCAGTACGGACGCACCGAGTACGACTCCATACAATGTCCACAGCCCAGAGGGATGAAGGAAGAAAGTAAGTGCATATATTATTAAACTCCGCTAATGTTTGCTTTCATACAAGCTAAACATCTTACTAGAATATCATGGCGCATTCTTGCAGCTGGCTGCGTGGCGACGGCAATAAGAATATATTTGTTACCACCCCAACTCTTCCCGTGAGTGTCGTAAGAGTCCGTTAAGGGATTGAAGTGACACGCTCCTTATGCAATATATATTATACCATGAATACTAATGGGTCAGTGGAAAGACATCTTTATTTGGATAAGAACGACATTTTCTATGCCTATAGTTTATATATTATATAGTAATTCCCTCCTCACTTGTATTTATCACCCTTTATACATGATTTGTTGTAAGTACGTATGTCAGACTCGGGAACATAATCTTAAATATAATTAATGAGCTCATGTGTTGCATCAAATCAGCATGCTACATTGTCCTATTTAAGCTAAATTTAAAAATCATGCACAGATAGAAAGTCGCAATTACACACCTTGTCAAAAAACGTAGTTTAATTCAAGACACGACATCTCTATCAAAAGCTTTTAGCGTGCCTGCCAATTATTTCGTTGTTTAACTTTTTTTGACAAATTATTTTCGGAAAGCTCTTTAGTCTTAAAAAAGGATATTGAAACGTCTGCAAAGTAAATTAGCAATTTATTTATGTCAACAATTAGGTTGTATGTTACGAAAAATAAAATACATATTATTTAGTAGGTATCTTTTTTTAGGTTATTTGTAATCAGAGTCGGGACAAATAACAATTTAAATGATTATTTCATCAACTTAAGGGTCATTGCCATATTATTTAGAACAATGACGTCTATTTGCCAGATCTCTATTTATGACTTATAAATGTTTAAGTATATTTTTCTTAATAAATTATTAATATTATTATAAGGAGAGATGGATACTGAAGTTTTGTATAACACTTACTAATGATCCATTATCAGAAAAAAATAGCCCAATTCCGAGACGAAGATGTTCCCTTATCCTACCACGGCCATTTAGATTAATATAGCTCGATAAACAATATTATTTCTATAATATTTAGTTACATACCCACGATTTGCATTATTGTCCAAATTGTTTTAGTTAAAACGAAGTTAAATATGAAAACGATGTAAAGCACGTACGCGCTAGTTTTCATTTTGGCATTAAATATAACACGAAATTTATTAACTCGAATAATGAGTAATATATGTTATTTGGTACTTCAATAGAATATTCCAATTTATTATAACAAATTGGCAACCATAACAAATTACATGCAGAGTTCGTCATGTTCCAAATTATCTATCAGCATTTGCGAAGTTTGCAATACATAAATCAGATTGTTGGAAGAAATTATGGAATTCTCGTATGTTGGGAAGGTATAACGTTCTTATACATAATGAATAAATTTTTTGAAGTATATCTTAAAGGATCACCTTGGAAAAAGTCCTTGCTATTCAATGTCACCTCATCTCAATTACTTGGAAAATCAAAAAAATATTCAGATAAAGTTAAGCATAAAGTCATGTGTACATTAATTCAAGCAATTTGTATTTTTATCGGAAGCAATTTTATTATACACTCAAATAGATGTTTACGAAATCACAATATAAGTGATAAAACACAATATAATGGTGACGGCAGTAAGAATACATTTGTCGCCATTCCAATTCTTCCTGAGGTTATCGTGAGAGTCGACCAAGAAGGTTTATACCGGGTGGCCCATTCAAATCGGTCAGTATGGGAAAGTCTGAAACTATAAGACATACGAATATTTGTTCTTAAGAACCATATCATCGATTTTAATAATAATGAAAACTACGTTGATAAATATAAAAAAAAAATTCTTAAGATTTACACAACAAACACCTAGTAAAATAAATTTAAGTATATGAAAACAATGACTTCCTTTCATTTTAGACATCATGTTTCTTAGAGACATTTACAGCTTAAGACCTACACAAACGATATGTATATAAAAATAGTGTAAGTTTTTTTTTTCAAAACAACCGGGTTCGATTTCCTAGCTGGGTACAGTTTTTTTTTTCAAATGTATGAATGCAGTTTTTCTTTTTATCAAAATCGGTGACATAGTTCCTAAGAACAAATCTTCGTATGCCTTATAGTTTCAGACTTTTGCATACTGACCGATTCGAATGGGCCACCCTGTATATGATTGGTGATGGGAAGCAGCGTTATCGTAGTGGCGATCGCCAACTCGACTCGCTTGCACGGCGTTGAATTTAATTCCTGATGCGTTCATATGCGTACTTTATAGGAGAGACCTACGTCCAGCAGTAAACTGAAATACAGATGATGGGCACATTTAACTTCATTTTGTATACGTAATGAATCGTGAATCGTGAGTAATGGCCTGCGACCATAATTATATAACATGGACGTCTAACGCCAGCTGAAAAATGCCCCTAAAACCAATTGTTCAATTGTGCCAAGATGGGCAGGGCATAGCGCTTTTCTTAACACCGCGCATATTTGGGCGCAATATCTTTGACAAACGTTTATAGAATATAGCCAAACAAAACTTTGATGGACCAATCACAACTATTTTTAAATGGCGGTTTAAATAAGTTTTTATAGGTTGATATTGAAAATTCATTACCGTGATGCATTGAAGAGGGGGTGACAGTTGTCAACTAAAATTCAGGACCGTTTTTGAAAGGCAATTAAGTATGGCGTGCGGCTTCCATGTTTTATTTGTTCGTAGGTAATGGCTATGGTCAGTTACCCACTGCCAGCACTAGATTTCGAAATAATTATAGCAGTGATTACACTATATTTATCTCTCTCTATTAGCTTGCTTGGAGCCCTACGCGACAGAGACAGCGATGCGCGAGTGCCACGGGAAGAGGAGGTGCGTGCTAGCTGCTGACAGCAATATGTTTGGGAAGCCGTGCCGGATGGGCAGCCGAACCTATTTGAAGGTTGTTTATACATGCGGTGAGTTATTTTTTTTTTATTAGTAGGTACACAGATAAAGGGCCAACAGGCTTAGCACATAATTGGTGCGACAGTATGTCGCCGCGAGATAGATCTCCCGTTCTTCACTAGCTATATTAAAAAAAGAGGGATGGATAGACTATCTCGCGGCGAGATACTGTCGCGCCAATCATGTGCTAAGCATACAAGTTATCAAAATAAGCAATATAACAATATGCGATTTATAGATATGTTCTGACTAACGGAGTCCCGGTCGAATTACAACGGCATTATAATTTGCTTCCAGATCCTTAACTATTATCAAGAAATAATTGATAAGCACATTTGCGGTGTATCATGGTACAATCGAAAACATAATTACCTAACAGCTCTTGCATATGAATGAAGTCCCTATGCAGGGGGGTCAAGCACCTTTGTCCTCGACTGTACATAAAGATGACGGTAATTGTTGTAACATGTCAACAACGTTAATGAAACGAAAATGTTAGTTGAAACGGTGCTAATCCCGTGTATCGAAACTGATAAAGAAAAACTCAAATTCGTTACAGAATTTTTCATACCTTTAGTATGAGAGTAACTAAAGTGAGAAATCTCAATTTACATACTTATTTTCGTGACATTAGAGACATATTTTTTTTTGTTTCATAATTGAAAAGTACGCATGATGCCGAGTAAAATGGTGTATTACAGTCCTTGATCGCATATAAAAATTAAAAGGTACACATTTACTGCAAATGACCCAGCTACGTCAAACCACATTTGCATCGAAAGATTCATAAAATAATCAGTCCGGGGTCGGAAACCATCACTCTGATTGATAGTTGAAAACTAATTTATCATGCTTCCTTTTCCTTATTTTCATCCCATTCAGAGTTTTGTCGTAATTCAGACAAAAGCAATGTATTTTCTTCAGCTTTTATTATTTTGTTTTCCTTTGGCTGAGACTTGTTATACACGATTGAAGGTCAGGGTTAGATACTCGTATCTTAGACTTTTTTGATTAGGCTCCTTTTCCATGACTTGTTGTTTTTTAATTTGGAATCCAGATCTACACACCATAACCAATTTTTACAAGATTTCATAATTATTTCACTTTCGACAAAATGTCGTCTTAGCAAAAAAAAAATGTTTCACATTTTTTAAATATTTAATGGCTGCTACGAGTATTTAGATACAAAATCACTGTTTGTCTATATTGAAATCTGGAAATTATTGGCATGGTAAGTGATAAAATCACACACTGTAAGTTTATGGTAAATACTCGTGAAAACAGACTGAAATTGAATCAGAAACTAAGTAAATATGGTTTTGTTTTCCTTCCGTAATCGAGTATTTGCTTTTAATATAAGTACACACTGTACACAGATTAGGTTAGATATTTGCTTTGTATCAATAACCACTACGTTATGTTGCGGATGAGGTGTGTCATAAATGTTATTTGAAAATAAGTGATGTTTCATTATTATCTACTTATTTGTTTGGGTTAGAGTCATTCTGAAAGAATTGTTACAGAAATGATTGTTGTCAGAATTGTTGTCGCAGAAATGCACTTTAGCCGAATGAGCATTTTGCATAGTTATAGTTGACATACATATACACGCATATAATACAGTTATCAGAAAGCAAAAACTGGACTGGAATATTCGGGTATCTAAGGTACCTAGTCATATTTTATATCTAGATAAGAAAAGTCTGCAGTAATTTCGTGTGCAAGGATATTTGCTATGCGAAACGTTCTGCCAAATTATATTTCTGACAAGTAATATTATGCAATAAATATACTGAAAATTTTTCTGCAACATAAAACCATTTTAGTTAATTTATACTTGCTTATATAATTTATGGGTATGTTTGCCCCGTTGATCCATTGCCATTGCCCATCATATAATCTTACAGATAAATGTTAGCAGTCGTTTTATTTTGTATGCCGGCAGAAAACGATAGTGATAAAATAATCAAGTGTAGAAATATTGACGATGCAAAAGCGATCCAGCCGATCCTACTTGAATAAATGATTTTTTATCTTTTTATCTCTTTTTTTAATCCATGGACATATTGGAATTGTAAAAGAGGCCGTAGGTAAATTTGTTCATAATTTGGATGTAAGGTTACGTTCATACATCCAAATTATTAACAAATTTTGTTTACAGAAATTTCTTTGCAGTGTCACTAATTGTTTATGATTAAAAAAAGAAAAAAATATAAAAGAATAAATTTTCAATGAGGTAACTGCATTTTTTGTCAAATAAAATATCAAGCAGCGGTTTAAGTACCTACCTACGTATTTCAAAAGCAAAATATAAACATGTTTTTTTTTTAGACACCCTCCAAAGACTCATTAAGACTGTATTGCAAAGTTAATGCGGTAAGAAGATCCTTAATTGTTACAAACTTCCATTCATTCCAAACGAATCTAAGGGATAATGGGAGCTATCTAGATCACGGTTTTGTGTTAGCTTAGTTCACTTGATATAATTTTGTGTAACTGCTAGGTCTGAATGAATGATATTCAGAACTCAGTTGTTACAAATGTTACCCTTCAGCAAAAAGTATGTTTTTTAGCTTTATTATTTAAGTCAAGGAACATTTTTTTCATTAATTAAAAAACTTTACATAATTAATAATTATACAATCTTTAATAGGCTCTCGTGGCATTGTACGGTCAGTTACAAAGTCATGTATCCACTTTTTCATCTTATTATAATAAAGTAAGGTGAATATGTGGATCCATGACTTTGTAACTGACTGTACATACCGATGATGCTGACGGCTTTTCTTCGCTCTCTCTCCTGTCTGTGTTGCAATGCCGATTCACGATTCGAATCGATTTTCACGATTTTGCCGAATAACATGTGCCTATGATCCCTCATCCTTAAGTTTCTATACCGAAAGACAGAAAAACATAGTCCACGCCGAAGCTAGTACTCGTATAATAGGAAATTGATACATTTTGTGAAAACATAATCACTTTCTCCGTTTATCCCTTTTTGTTTATATTATAAGTAACAGATGTGACGCAATACCGAAATTACCAATTTGCATAAAGCCCAAACGCCTGACGAAAATAGAATCCCGACATAAAATGACGGAATACCGTCCTAACTATGTTAAACTTATAAAAGGTTTTCAATAGAAGGCTGGTTTCCCATTTATGCAGATCATTACATGAGTTTGCATTTTGAAGAATAACAAGTAGGGGAAAGGGACGGCACGTTTTATCAGGATATTTCCATTCAATAAATCCAAGATCTGAGAGCTGTTTTCAAAGTTTATGGCTTACACGTAACTTTGGAGGTTTGGATGTAAACGACCGTCAGGCATCGCAATCGCTAATATATAAGGATTTAAGAAAAGTTTTCAAAATTTTTGCTCTTATACAGAGTAAAAATAATCCTTTGGAAAGAAATAAAAACACACATTGACGCTTTATAAATAAGATTTTATCTACGCTTTATAAAAGTTTGTATTTATCACTCATTGTACTTTATTTAGTAGGTAATTTCATTCATCCGACTTATTATTATGTTAATAGCTAGATTATTAGTTTTATTAATTCATGTTTTTTTATAATAAATTACAATCAAATTAAGCAATAAACACAATCTTAAATACTGAACATTTTAAACATATATACGTGAAAGTAGTACCTTATCGATTTAATAAATAAATCGTTAAAAATAAAAAAGGATAAAATGATAAATGTTCCTACGTATCAAATTTTGCACGTTTTGTATTGTAATGTCCATTTTGGTTTGAACGCTGAACAGTGATCGTAGCCCTTGAATGGCAGACGATCCGTCTTCGCATTGCACTGTCAACGCGTGGAATCCTAGGATCTTAGCTTCTTGCTGATTTTACTGTTTGGAATTCCTGTTTATTACTTTTTGTTTTGGTTATTCGGCGCTTAAGTTAGTCCTCTCTACTTCACAGAATTATTAAAAATTACTTTAGTATTCCCTGGAGATGTCCGTTATTTTAAAATGTGACCGCGTGATCACTAGACCCCGGATTGTTGTGGCGGTGACGTCACAATAGGGTGATTTGGGGAATAATTGGAATGGTAGAATGAAATGATAACTAGGTACATAAATTATAAGATAAGATAAAAATGTACGTATATTAAGTTCAACAGAGAAAAAAATGATTTCCTTTACTTTATTTACGTAACCGAATGAATTTGAATAAAATCACAATAAACACTTTCCAGTAAATTGATCAACAATTATGTTTTTTTAATATTAAGTTTATTAGATTTCGATAAAAAACTGACCGATTGACATTTCGTTCCACTGTTCCATTCAGAAAATGGAATATACATAAATGTTAAAATTAACTTTATCGGTATATGCAAACTATACAAACCTAAGTAGGAATACAAAGTTTGACCTTAGATATAAACTGTTTGCTTTATTTATTTCATAAAATAATGAGTACAATTTCGTATTAATTTACACATTATGTCATTTCTAATATTATATTATCTTATAATTTATGTAACATTTTGTTTTACCATTCCATTTACTCCCAAAATCACCCTAGTTTTTGACAGATTTGACTTACGTTTTTGACAGGAAATTCAAAGAATCTTGGGATGGTCACACTGTGTGTTACGGGTTACGGGCATTAAAAGTTTTGATACTTGAATATATTCTTTATTTTCTGTAAACACAAAAGAGACTTAAAGATATACGTTAAAACTAAATGTTGACGTCACTTGCACCCAGTAAAAAATAATGATAAACACATAATTATGCTTAAACTTACAATTAATGATTACACCAAGTTGCAATGAATAAAATGCAGTATAAAAAAACATATGTCATCATCATCATCATCAGCCTATGTTATTCCACTGCTGGACGTAGGCCTCTTTATTAACTATGCGTATAGATGCATTAGGAGGTAAATGCCCATAATCGCCACGCTGGGCAAGCGGATTGACGATCGCAGTAATGTGTCCACTATGATGACGCTGCTGCCCATCATCAATCTTGTAGAATGGAAAAGACACATGTAGTTTACACAATTTCATAACATCGGGCAATGGTCAATTGATCATTTTAATAAGTTTAGTATGCCTTGTTGCAAGTTTGTGAAGCTGAGGGACACCTAATGGCAGCCGCAGCAGTTTAATAACTCGTCGAAATTAGTTTCAATGTTTGATGATTATGTTGATTGAGTGATATTGAATAATAATTACTCTATTAACAAACATTATCATACACTTGTGATCAATTAATGATAATTATGAATGTGCGAATAAATAATTAGTAAAGCTTTCAATAATAATTGTATGTACTCAGCTCAGTGTTTTCAATTAGGTACGTACGTAGGTAAAGGTGCAGAATCTAAAAGAAATTTATATTAGATGCAGCACTTTACCTAACAGACAGACCCGTGTGTTGTTTTGCACTAACAATGCAGCATTTAAAATATTGGCTTAAATTATGTATTGGATTGTTGTGGCAGTGACGTCACAATAGGGTGATTTTGGTAGTAAATGGAATGGTAGGACAAAATGATACATAAATTATAAAATAAGATAATATAAGGAATGACATTTGACAGCCTCTGTAGCCTAGTAGGTAGTGACCCTGCCTACGAAGCTGGAGGTTCCGGGTTCAAATCCCGGCGAGGGCATTCTTTGTGTATTTATTTATCACAAATGTTTGTTCCTTGGTCATGGCTGTGTATGTATCTAAGTATCTATACGTATCTATCTATTATATATATCGTCACCTGGTACCCACAACACAAGCCTTAATTGAGCTTACCGTGGGACTAGGTTGATTTGTGTAAGATGTCCCAAGATATTTATTTATTTATTTATTATTTACATATTGTGTAATTATTTCATACCTAAGTATGACAAATTTATACTTACTCATAAAGATTCCTCCTTTGCCTTGTAAATAAATACCTTGGCCATAGCCTCTTTAGTAAAAGTCTTTACCCTGCTTTGAAGCTAAAATTGAAATATCGTGACTCGACGAGGGAATTGAAACAGTCTTAGTGACTTCCAGTGATTCAGACGATCCAGTGGCATTTGATCTCCTTTATGCATCCGTATACGTGAATGTGGAGTGCTTTTCAATGTTCTGAGAAGCACTACATACCTATTCTGGTGTTGTACAAAGCACAGTTCCTTTGTCACTTCGGTTTGGAAGTGTGACATAGGATTGACGTATAACTTATCACATATAGGGCTGATTTTTCCATCCTCAGTTAAAAGTATCCGTTAGTTAAAATTATTTCCATCCTTATCTTAGGTCATCAGTCCAAAAAGGATAGAGCTAACATTTATTTGACAGATACTGTAAACTGGGAATTGGAAAATCAGTACTTAAAGAATGGAAAATTTAGTTGAGTGTAATAAGTGCATTTTTAAAGTACAGTTATACTTAAAAATCTGCATTTATTAACGTTTATAAATAATTAATGTTTTTCCGCTTAATTCGTTACTCTAATGAGGGTAATTTATTCCGTAACAACGTTCTAAGCGACATAATTTACATAATTAGGCGCTTCATTCACTGTTTGTAGCAACATTTTGTGAATTGATTGTGAGATTCAAGATTTGCAACAATGAATTAAGCGACACCCTCATGTGGAGTTAATTCGATATTGCGTTTAGGCATTAGGCACGCCATATTTTAGGCGCTCGTTTCGTTTATACATACGTATATTTTGAAGTGTCGCTTATTCTACCTCTTATAATAAGGCTTTAGACAAGATTTTTGGCTACAAAATTTGTCGTCTACATAGATTTTTATACCGTTATTCAACCTGCACTTAAAACCTATTTTTTCGATTTTGTCGCTTAGTTTTTTATTCCATAACGCAGTCCACTTGTCTTTTTCTCTATTATTTCATTAAATAAATAAGGTGGCCGCGAGTAGACCGCGAATTGCTGTCAAACAATAGATGTGCCAACCCTCTGGTGTAACCGCTGGTAATCATTATTTAATGGAAGATGTCTTCACATAGCTCTAAGTTAATCGCTTGTATTATACGGTAATTACCTACTCATATTTAACATAAAGAATAGTAATTAAGTTTAATTTTGAAAAGGGTAAAAAAATTCGGAAATCCTACAAACAAATTACGTGTTAATACACTATCTAAAGTTTAATATTTTTTTTCATTCGTTGGGAATTCTCGTACCATTTTAAAACCTCAACGCATGTCAGTCCCAGTCGACGATTTAATAAAATATCTAGTAAAATTTCAGGCTGACAGAATTTTAAGTAATAAAATCGTATGCAGAATGAATAAAATATGTGGTTTTATATACGTGTTAAGCTAAACCATAACTACAACTGGAAATAAAATCTTAAAAATATCAAACACTAATCATATTTTCTTACCTACTGACATTGGTAATTGTATTTATAAATAATAACATAATGTCCTAGTTAAAATATAGTATCATATAGTAATATATTATCAAAAAACCTGCCAACAACATGTCGGGCCATGTTCAGTGTAGGGTTCTGTAGTTATTCAAAAATGGCTGGGCCGATTATATTCGAAATAGTTTTATTTAAGAGCATTCTTTAAGCCCACTTATGTTTTGTTTTCATATTTTATGGACCCACGGCTCAAAAGTTCGGTATCTTCGAAAAAAAATACTGTAGAAAAAAAAGGCTCTTATTCTTTTTGAACGACCTGTTTGACGACACGCCACAACATAGGAATACTGCAAAATAAATAAAAAACATCCCACACTTTGTTACTAGGGGAGGTACCCGAATTTTTATTATTCGTTATACATTATATTCTATCACTTTGTCGGCGTGATTAATATGCATACCTGTACCAAGTTCCAAATTTCTTTTATGTACTAACGGCCACTGAGCTCTGCTGCGGACACACGGACATGGCGAAACTATAAGGGTTCCTAGTTTACTACGGAGCCCTAAAAAGAAATTGACTTTTAAGCATAGCGAATATGTATTTAACTTTAATTTTCAAACCTTCATATTGCATTTCAGGTAGCATTATGATATTTAGCTAATAAATAGTCGTAGAATACTATTCGAACACATGTCCAAACAGCGCTTTGCAAACCTCCCCATCATCGACATTCACCGAATTTGAATAGTCTCGGGAATAATACTAACTTGGAACTCTGACAGATCCTTACAATAGCTCTGATTATAATAGCATTCAGTCTGTAAAGATGATCGATTCACAATAGGCGCCTTAGATTTATAACTGAATGTCTAGGATTTCTTCTGGTGTGGGCGAACCATTGATCACGACTTCACTTGCAGCGCTTCGGTAAACTGTAAAGTCTAGGCAAGTTGAAAGTAACAAATCGGAAGAAAACTGTAGATAACTCTGTTAGAGAAAAATGTACGTGACAATATTTTGTAGACTTCATGATCAAATCTTTATACAGTTTAATCAATTCAGTATTAAAAACATTCGTGTACTTCTTGCAATTCAATACCAATACTGATTCAGACTAAAAATCAGTATAGGAAATTATTTCGGTATTTTGTTGCCGAAATAATTTCTTTTATAAATATTTCTTACAGGGCATTGAGATGTCAGAGTACCCAAATAACTCTAAACGTGGGATTTCATTATAATAATAAAACCAGTAGCGTATGACAACGTCACGTCCCGCCAAGATTGCTTCTATTCCTTCTACCTCGTAAAACTTAGGCGTGCTCTTAAAATACAAAAAATAAAGATACTACAAACCCCAATCCACCCCGCGTCTAAAATTAACGTTCACTTTAAGTGTCAAGGAGTCCACTTGTGAGATTGTTTTAATGAATCTTGAGCCTTATAAAAGGTTAGTTAAAGAGTTTTGTTGGTTGCAGTGCCCCGGACGGTTCTGAAGGAGCGATACGAGAGTGCTCCGGAGGAACATGAGGTTGCTCACGACGTATCAGAGCTTGAACACGACGATGTCGGTGAGTCTTTTAATTATTTTTGATGTCCTCGTTTTAGGCCGCGTAGACAAGTCATTGGGCCGTGAGGAATTTTAAGTTAAAAGTTCTCGACGTGATAAAAACTTGAAAGACGTTTATTGTAGAAGTACGTGTTTAAAATAATTACGCTATTAAGAGGGTAAGTAAAATGAATAACCGTGGTATGTTCAACTTATTAATCTCAGCAGAATAATGTTTTTGTAACCCTTTTTTGGACGCAAAAGAAAGTAAAAACAAAAGTAGTGACGACGGAATATTATTGATCGATTATCTGTATCAATCCGTAGGTATGTCTGAATCAGTTACTGTAGTCTTAGAAATCTAAATTTACCATTAATGTATATCAAATATAACAATAAAATGGCACTTCTTAGGTACATTTAGTAATATATTTTAAAAATATTTATGATAACAGATCATGGCCAAATAATTTAGGCCAATGTCCCGCGTTCATAGCAGATTTTCTTTAATAACATTATATGCCGAAAAGGCAGAACTCAGTGCTAATAAAGCAAGATTATGAGGAGTCACGCGGATCCTTGGGACCCTTTTATCATTTAATCCACTTTTGCCCTGACGCGGCGAAGTGTTGAAGTGGGGCTTAGAGTAATGCCTACAACGAATGCACTAAAATAACATTATGATTTCGTTGATGTAAAAGGTATATTATATTATGTATGTTTCTAGAACAATTGTGATCACATTTAGTGTACCTACCGATATGTTTTGAGATATCTGAAACTTCTTGCTGTTCAACACTGAACAGTTGTAAATCACTAGCAAAGTCAATATAAATACATCATTTGTGTTTAATTCGCATTTTGAATATAATGGAATGAATGAGTCAAATCATGATCTTAGAATTAAATAGCAGTTTGCGTGAAATTGTTAGTATTCGAATAGGCTTAGTAGTTTGACCCATTATTATGCTAACGCATACGAGTCGATTACCTATGTTAAAAATTATCAATCGTAGTTATATATTAGACATGCCGTCTATAGGGATCGGTCTGTGCAATCATACCCATCGTTTGACTAACATTACCTTTTATTTTTTTATCCATAATATATACAAAAAACTTCAAAATGTAATTCCAGACAAAATAAGTAAGATAATACACTACAACGGTATAGGTATATACATTTAGGTACCTACCAGAAAAGGTTTATTATGTACTTGCCTGATGTAATATAATGTATTCGAGTAGGTATACCGTTGATGATCTAAACACGAGAAATAAATTAGAACACCGTCAATGTGACCCAGTTAGCGAAAGACACTGAATTCATCCTTCTCAAGCCACTCTAATTTGTGTCAAATTTAAACGAGTATTTACTCATTTATTAAATTGGCAACTTGAGCTTCGCTTCTACAGATTCCATTTTCTCATACAAACTTTATTGAAAATGTCACATCACGACATTAAGCGTGTTCAGTGTGTTCACTGTGACTCGCTCTACGGTGTATACGATTTTTCTTAACCTTCTGCCGCCCAGACAATAAAATTTTCAAATTAATTTTGAATTCATAGTGTAGGAAATAGAATAGAATTTCTTTTGTTTCAGGAGACCTTTTTATAGGCCTCTGGGCGGCTAGAGGTTATGAATACAAGCGCTGTTGTATCATCGTACTGCGTTGCCAATGTAGGTATACAGGGTGGAAATTGTATTTGGGTCAGTGAGGGCAGGTATCAGATGTAGCTACCTACACGAAAATGGACCTTTCCTCGATTTTAAAGTAATGAAGATTGGCGCTTATAGATTTTGGAAAAAAACAATCAAAAAGTATATAATTCTCGATTTGCGACTTTTCTAGCCGATTTTTTTTTGTGGGCTCATAGAAGCTTTTGGTCATGAACAAACATAGGATCGATTAAAATTTTTTTTTTCAAACATTATCATTTTCTCATAACCTGTATGTTTTTTCTAGAATCTGTAAACGCCAATTTTCATTAATTTAAAATTGAGGGAAGGTCTACAAATCCATTTTCGCGTAGCAACTCTGGATCTGGTAGCTGCCCTCACTGACCTAAAAAGAATTTCCACCCTGTAGAATATACACACATACTTACATCCGATATAAACGACTATTGTAAATACAATTTAGTTGCTTCTTTCACAAACAGTAAGTAGATGTTGCCTCCTCGTAAAACCATGCATTACAAACTTCGAAATGACTACAGCCTGAAGACAATACAGTCTCGAGTAATTTCATCGTCAGGGTTTATTGCTGGAGAACACCTTTATTGCCTCACTATAAAACTCCTCTCTTCGACCTAAAGCGATTTACTAGATTGCTGTCTGCGGGAAATCGTTGACTTTATAGAATTTGCTACAGACGCTTGTTGTTTTGTTTGAACGCTAAAGTAATTAATAAGGTTAGATATTAGTCACAAATCTAGGAGACACAGACATCTATGTGTTGATACTAGTAATATATTCATTAAGTTATAATCATTACAAGTTTCGTGGAACAAATCAAATTTTAAGTTGTCTCACTACTATATATGTATGTATACTTAAATATTAAATGTCATATACCAAAGAAAAAATATCTAGTTCACCAACGTCTTCAGGTCGGTTAAGAGTGTTAAAACCGGGTGCCCGAGTAGGTAGCGTTGAAAATTTCCGGGAAAAGTCCTGTTTCTTTCCAATTAGCTCGTGTTCTTCGTATTCTTTAATAAACTTATTTTATTTTGTAAACCTATTTTCATTAGGTCTAATTTTCGCTTACAAAAGGGAAACGCGATGTCATCGTGAAAACGTCGAATGAAATAGGTGGAAGGATTGACAGTGATAGTGACAATGATTATTTCTTTCAAAACCCGAAAAAAAAGGTAAAAAACAAAAGATTTTAATTCTCGAAAAAAACATTTTTTTTTTCGATATTTTCACCACTGGGCTGTTCGGGCATCCGAGTGGGCTTGGCACACACAGCGAAAGCTGGCATACTTACGTGGTTTCGAAACTTACCTCGGGTGTTGTTACTGTTGGTGAATTAGGTCTTTTTTCCTTGACATCGAATAGTTTTAATTTGTAATAATTAATCAGTATTCTTAAAAGGCTGTGCAAATATCTTCTATACAATGTTGTCCACGATGGTGTGATGTAATTATACTCTTTTCGAATGGCATCAAGATAATATGAACATATTCTTTAACTCTCTATCTTTAACTCCAACTTATAAGTTGTTTTTCAAGTCTAGTCTGTCGTTTTCTTAGCACACAAGTCGCTTGGCATTGGGCAGATGTGTCCAGCGCAGTTTCAAGCTTAGCGACTGTCGGAGCTAAGCCGGGTACTATGCTTTTAGACTGCACTAAGTTTGTTACAAAATAACACTGTGTGACTGATTTTAATGTACGGACATGTCACTAATTAATAAATTGATTTGGCTCGGGATATATAATATGATTTACAAGAATAAATACGCTATGAAGTATTTTATTTAGGTGCTAAGGCCCATACGGTACCTCAGTACTGACAAAGTGTGAACATTTTTTAAAACTATGTGATTATACCAATAGACCACAGGTACACTAACTATATAATGTTTTCTTTTGTATAGTCAACGTCTAAGATATCATTATTGTTTAGGTGCCAAAAATATTATTACACGTATTATTGTGTAAATATATATTTGGCATTAAATACCTAATTTTGCATGTGCCTACCTAAACTAAGTATACTACATGTTCAAAGCTTTAAGCTAGTATGTAATATTAATGTAATAAAGCTGACATGTGATATGTATCTGTCTTCGTCTTGTAAGTAACGTTAATGCTCAAGCATTCCCTTTGAACTCCTGTTTCGACTAGAATGCTATATTAAGCTCAATATTGAAATATATGCTGGTGTAGGTATGGTAGGTCCAAGTATGTTTGTCTCCACAAATCTAGTAAAACTGTTTATTTTTTTCATCTTATTCACCGAATATAATTTAAGTAACTTAATGAAGCCCTAGTGTTTATTCAGGGCCTAAAACTATGGTACTTTATAATATTATAATTGACAAAACCATGCCAGCTCGTGAACACAGCATCATGAAAGATATGTTGCAGATGAATCCAACGACCGGTGGTGGGGAGAGTCAGCGGTGCCCCCCGCGCCCGCCGTGGCAGCAGTGCCCCCTCGACCTTCCGTAGCCACTCCTGCAAATGTCACCAGTGTTGTGAGGGTTGAACCTGAATCTGCACCGAGGCCCCAAGTTACCAGTGAGAGTAAGTTTTGATTCATAACCAACACTCCTAAAAATTCGAGTCAGGTGTAATTTTTCATAAAAAAAATGTACTCGTAAATCTGCTGCTGATTTTAAATACTTTTTTTTTGCTTACAAAACGAGTGGCCAGAAGTCCGACTCAAGATTTTACGACGCTGAATAGCTATTGGATTTTTGGAATTTTTTTATAGTTGCAGAAGCAATAGTAGTGCCTAATAAGTAATTATACAGATGTAAATAGTGCATAATCCTTTTATTTTATTTTTTCACGGAAAACTCCGACTTTATATTGCTGTCAAAATTAACTTTTACATCATTGCACTGAAGCGGATTGAGACAGAAACATAAAAGATGCACAGTTTCTGTGAAAATACGAAGGAAAAAGATTTTGTCACACTAATAATGTTGTAAGTGTATGTTGCGTTTACAAGGCTGAAAACACCCAAAAGATTGACACTTTAATAGACGATTTCCCTGTGACACATTAAGTCTTGCATTAAATTTATCAAAAATTCATTCCGTTGAAATATATGCAAATATATGTAATTTTCAACATAATCCAACAAAGGAATAATAAATCAAAGTATTCAAGGGTTTTCAAGGCATACTTTACGGCTTGACAAATTAAATTGCAAGTATAATGTGGGAGGTGCGGTAAAAAGGATCAGATAGCAGTCGCTTAAAAACTCAGTACTTAATGAGCATTAAATTGATCAATAAGCTATGATGTTCGTTAAGTTATGGTAGGTATCATATTTCGTATAGCTTCACTACACTGGTCTACAAGTACTACGAGCCCCGATGCATATGTTCTCGTCCAGTTAGACAGTTTTTCGAGATTATCCCGTTCATCCGGGGGAAAAGGTTTAGAGACAAAACCTTCACTATTCACTAGTAGTACTAAAGTAGTTTCTTTGAGTATAAAATATTTGGACTTAATAAATCAGAATAACAAAAAAAACTATTTTACGAGAGGTATTTTTTTAAATTTTTTCCACAATTTTTAATTTTGTAAATAATCAATGAATGTAAAGAACGCCATTAATATTAAAGACGACATGGTACACCTGATGCACTGCGAATTTTGCGTCAAGCTTATAATTAAGCGCGGAATCACGGTGGTGAACGAAAATATAATTTAGACACTGGTTTGTTAAAATTGATTTATTAAACAACAAAAGCGTACTTCAGATTGTTGTGTCTCTTGAAATGTAGTACATTAACCATGACTAACGTTCATACAATTTATCATTAGCATAATGTGATCATTTTTAAAATATTCAAAAATTTGTAAAAATTGTTTCAAACTAGACGAACTCCACTGCATCGGGGCTCGTATGTAGGGGTCGGAACTTTTGGTCCAAAACTTAAACAAATCTTCAAAATTGACACATGGGAACTCTTTAGCCAAGAAAAATACGAATATTATTGAAAATTCTGTATCCAATTTTATTCCCTATCTCAGAATCTTGAACTTACGTATGTATATTTTATAGATGTATGTGCTCTTTCATGTCCACTTTCAAGTTTTGTTACCGCTAGTTTTGACCCCTAACTATGATATCTCTATGTTATTGAGGTCGATTAACCAGTTCTGTTCTGCTTGAAAAAGGAGATGGCATCTTTCAGCCCACAAAAGAAAAAAAATATTGGGCAGTTAGGGACTCTTCGACTATGTAAGGTAGGGTTTGATAAGCGGCACCGCAGTGGCAGACTACGGAATCTCTTAGCCTCCATAAAAAAATGGTGGTTAGAGCATTCGTGTCTAGTGCGGATATTGTTTAACTTCTTCCATAATTAGTGATCACATGATAACAACAATTACCTACGAATAAAATAAAACATGGGAGCCGTACGCCATATTAATTTGCCTTTCAAAAACGGTCCTGAATTTTAGTTGACAAGTGTCACCCTCTCTTCAATGTATCACGGCAATGAATTTCAAAATCAATGAAATGATACTCAAATAAAATCTTAAGCCTCCATTAAAAAATAGTTTTGATTGGTCCATCAAAGTTTTGATTGGTTACATTATATAAAAAATTGTCAACGATGTTGCACCGAAATATGCGCAGTGTTAAGAAAAGCGCTATGGTCCTGCCCATCTTGGCTCAATTGAACAATTGTTTTTGAGGGCATTTTGAGCTGGCGTTAGACGTCCGTATTATATAATATATGGTCACAGGACAATACATAATATCTGTACTTGTATTGTAATCGTACATTTAAATTTATAAATTCTTTCATGATGTACATTCGTTTACTTATTCACTTGCGTATTTTATGATCAGTAGCCATGCTATGAGCTGCCGCAGCGTTAAGGTGCGGTTAAACTAAGTAGTAATAAGAGCATTCGCTGTTCTAACCTCCCACTCTACGAAATTCGATCGGTACACAAAACGCGCTAGAACAGCGAATGCTCTTTTGGTTTAAACGCACCTTTATTCATGCGCGTTTACTTTCTATTCAGCTCATACGGCTACAGTATTCGTGCTTATCAAGTATCGCGATTAAATTAGGTTTTACTCCATACGTAAATCATAAAGCATATCTACTCACTCTGATTTATTCGAGCGAACGCGATGGCCTGCTTTACGTCTCGAGTGACACCTAACGTAACCGATATTTGCCGACTCATGATACGGCTACAGGTTAATTTATGTTGGCATTTAGTTGATCAGTTGATTTAGAAAGATTGCCTTTTGATAAAGCTAAGTTATTGCCTGCCAGTATGCTTAGCACACGATTGGTATGTCAGTATGTCGCCGCGAGATAGATTCTCCATCTTTTACTAACTATATCAATAAAAGAGGGATGGATAGTCTATCTCGCGGCGACATATTGTCAAGCACAAGTGGCAAGCACCACTTCCAACTCGTAACACTAAAAGTCTTAGGTACATGGTGTTGTCATTATCAATTCGTAATTAATATCAGAACGTAATAAAGTGCGTAACATAAGTAAGTTTTCAGTTGTGTTATGTTGTACATATATGATGATTTAGTAATTGACAATATTATACTAAATTAGATGGTGGGATGATTTGCATAAGGGGGCTGGCAGAAACTGGATGCACAGCAGCAGACCGAGCTCTGTGGCGTACCTTGGGGGAGGCCTATGTCCAGCAGTGGACTGCAACGGGCTGATGATGATGATACTAATTCATTGGCAAATATATTTCAAAATAAGCTCCAATATTAACCAAACGTGAATACTATTTTGAATCGATAAAGCAAATTATTTATTAGAACCTAATAA
This sequence comes from Thaumatotibia leucotreta, assembly GCA_025490895.1. Taxonomy (NCBI): domain Eukaryota; kingdom Metazoa; phylum Arthropoda; class Insecta; order Lepidoptera; family Tortricidae; genus Thaumatotibia; species Thaumatotibia leucotreta. The sequence continues at coordinate 34,473 of JALPQI010002775.1, read as the reverse complement.
CATTCATTTGAAATACGAATATGACGAGTAACCTTAATAAAGTTTACTTAGGGTAAGGTACTAATTGGTTTATAAAATACATAGACTATTTCGGAGGCAGATATCGCATATGCAGAATTAGGAAAAACAAAAAAAAATACAAAATATTACTTAGATTCTCTGAAAACAATGTCGTAATACATTTTTAAAATATATACGGCACCATTTACACAAGTTTACACTACGCGTATTGATTTGCCAAGAACTATAAGCCAAAACGGATACTATTCACAAATTTGAATACTACGTGTTGTAGCTTAAAGGCCAATTGTGGTGACTTATTTTATTTATTTTATTTTATTACTTTATTACATAGTATACTGCGACCATATATACGAGTAACATGGACGTCTAACGTCAGCTCAAAAATGCCCCCAAGAATAATTGTTCAATTGTGCCAGTATGGCCAGGACATAGCGCTTTTCTTAACACCGCGCATATGTCGGCGCAACACCTTTGACAAATTCCAAAAAATTTTGCCAATCAAAACTTTGATGGACCAATTATAGACTAGCGGCCCATGCTGAAAAAAATATGGGTCATTTGAACCACCAGGTGACCTATCTAGAACGATATAAGAGCATAAAATAATAAGATTCAGCACTATGCCGTCACTTGTAAGCTGTCCAACTGACTCCTGGTGAGAATTTAAAAGTACAAGTAGAGTGAGTACATTTTGGTCATATATTTTTGTACGGCATTCTTACCACCGATAGATCCATGAAAAATAATAAGAAAACGCACAGTGCCGTACAAAAAATGTGCGCCACAAAGTATGATTGTTTTTTTATTTTCCGACAATCACCAGGGTAAATTTGGTCATTTGATTTTGTACGGCATCTTTGTCATACTATTTCAATACTGCTTCTAATCCATTATTCCGAAACGCCGTACAAAAATAATGCGACAAGGGGAAAAAATCGAGGGCTGCAATCCCCTCTCTTTCCGTAGTCCAGGGGGTGATTTGAAAAAGTACGGCTTCGGTTCCAAAACATTATCTAGCACTCAAAAGTACTATTAAAAATAATACCGTCAAAAAATGATAGTCCATTTGAATGTATATCAATAATCATCTTCATTTCATCGTATCCTTGATTTTTACAGCTGTAAAATCATTTGATCCTGTATTGGAACTTCTTTTTTAACATGATGTTGTAAAATACAATCGTTACATATTATTGCCGTTCAAAATAAACCGTTCTAAAAAGAATTCTAGAGAAATACAAAAGCTGAAATATTGAAAATTAATGTAAAAGTTTAAATATCATAGATTAATGAAATATAGCAGTTTTTTTACATTTTATCCCTTGTTTTAAATAACATTAACATAGATAAATTAGGAAAAAATAATGCCGTAGATTTTTATGCAGACCGTATATTTTAGGCTGATGAAAGTTACGCTACAATTTTAAGGGTACTTTATGGCCATCTGATGCAGTGCGGTATTAACATATTTTTGAAGAGATCAATTGATAATATGATAAAATCACTATGACATCTAGCAGAATGAAACGTTGAAGAGAAACGTTGTGTATATTATGTCCAAGAATTGAAAATGAAAAATCCCAGTATCAACAGTTATGAATACTTTTTGGTTTAATATATAATTCAAACGTTATTGATACATACATATAATATATAATTGATTTGTTTTATTGTGATGATGTCAATAAATATAACAATCATTTTTTAGAAAAAAATCTATAATATATTTTATGATAATAATATTTATTTTTTTAGGAATTAGATAAATTTATTCAGTATCGGAATCAGTTACTCAGTTGTTATCGGAATCAACGTCTTCATCCACGTCCGAATTAACTTATCTATTATATTCTAAAACATAAATATGTATTTATCAAAATCCAAGTCTTACGTACAAATTTAAGATGTAAAGATTTATTTACCTATGATGTCATCACTTTTATAGTTTCTAACTAGGAACCTAGAATCAAGAAAAGACTATGACAATTACCTAGTAAAAATAAAATATCTAAATGCCGTATAAAAAAAATCACCTTACATTTCGTACAGGTTTTTTTTCCCTTTGGACCAACGAATATACGGCATATGAAAAAATATTATCTATGCATAAAATACTTACAAAATAAATTTATTTCATGTTGTGTCAAATCACCCCCTGGACTGCGGAAAGAGAAGGGATTGCAACCCTCGATTTTTTCCCCTTGTCACATGATTTTTGTACGGCGTTGCGGAATAATGGATTAGAAGCAGTATTGAAATAATATGACCCAAATGCCGTACAAAATCAAATGACCAAATTTACCCTATTGATTGTCGGAAAAAAAAAATCAGACTTCGTGGCGCACAATTTTTGTACGGCACTGTGCGTTTTCTTATTATTTTTCATGGATCTATCGGTGGTAAGAATGCCGTACAAAAATATATGACCAAAATGTACTCACTCTACCTGTACTTTTAAATTCTCACCAGGAGTCAATTGGCTTACAAGTGACGGCATAGTGCTGAATCTTATTATTTTATGCTCTTATATCGTTCTAGATAGGTCACCTGGTGGTTCAAATGACCCATATTTTTTTCAGCATGGACCGCTAGTCTATTACAACTATTTTTAAATGGCGGTTTAAGTTTTTATAGGTTGATATTGAAATTCATTACCCTGATGCTTTGAATAGGGGGTGACACTTGTCAACTAAAATTCAGGACCGTTTTTGAAAGGCACTTTAGTATGGCGTGCGGTTTCCATGTTTTATTTGTTCGTAGATAGTATAACATAAGGTGACGTTAAACCCTGTTCGGGTTCGAATAATAATGCTGCATCTACTAGATAAGTATTCTGCGGATCAGTGCTAATAGGGTACCGGAAATTAAACAACGTTTCTCGTCAATTTCAATTATTTTGAGAGGTTTCTATGGAATCAGATTGTAGGCCAATATAACTCTGTATAAGTGCTAACTTCAAACAGTTCACTTTGATTATTAGAAAAGTAAAAACGCCATAATAATGAAGTTTGTTGCGTAAATATTAGATAACTGTAGGTTAATATTTTCTACGGTTACCTCGATGAATACTCATGAAATAAAATTAGGTATAAAACGCGAGTTAATACACGCGAAATTTCGACCCATTAAGAGGGTCCTCGTCCGTTCTAGCAGGGCGCAGGCCCACAGTATGCGTCGGGCTTTCGCCGGGGGTGCTCCGGACGAGGACCCTCATAATGGGTCGAAACATATCGAAGCAATCATCGACTTAAATACGTGAGTAACCCGGTTCGATAATATTTTAATATGTTTGAGTCTCACGTTAGTTATAATTCTAAAATATCACTAGTGTAATTGCAGGAAACTTTATAAACGATTCATTTTTATGAAAGAAACTCTTCATATTCAACAGAATGAAATGTTTCACCGAAAATAATAAGAAATACTATTCTAAGAAAATAAATAAACGATTTGTTTCATATTTACAAGATAAGTGGTTATAAATAAAACATAAGTTGAGAGCACAGACAGTGAGCAATTCAAAATGAAGCCTAACAAGATAGTATCTAATATTTATTTACTGAACAAAAATCTAAAACATATTTTTTTATTTTTAACGTTACTTCAAGTAAGGTGAACAGATGTTTCTACATTACCTTTTTAACAAGAAGTAAGTGTTTTTCCCGTACATTGTTCTTGAATTCCATTACTATGATAAATATTACATTAAACACGTTCATTCATTCGAAAAAAAAAACAATTTCGGTAAATACGTATTAGGTATATAAAAACATGAATTGAATAATCTCTAAAATACTACTTCGGAGAACATGAAAGTCACAAGACTTGAATGAATTAAGTACTAAATATTTATAAAAATTAGCACCATTTCCCTAATTCTTTGGTACCAGTTTCTTTGGTACAGTTTAGATACATGTACTTATTTATATGCAATCATGTATTATGTAGCTGTTCTTTGCAGCAATATGTATTTTTTACAAACCACCTATTATGTTTAGGAGTATACTTGGCATGTCTCCAACAGAGAATAATTTCATTTATCTTTTCAGGTACTTTCGTGGCCATGTACGCGTATATAATAGCGGCGGTGGCCGGTGGCATGATGTTATGCATCCTTGCGGTGGTCACACGCTGCGTACTCCGTAAAAGAAGTCGCGACCGGCCTAAGGGTCCCGACGTCTCAGCCAGCACCGAGATCCCCAACGGCTTCAACGACAGCATATCAGAGGTCGATAACGACATCAACATCACCAGCTTATCTGTCCCTGTCGATACTGTGGACTCTGGCTTGAAGCCAGAAATGCAATTCACCGACGTGGCTCTCAGTCCGAAAATCAATCGGTACGTCGGCCGACCTGTGCCTAATACCTACCCTCACGTCAGCAGTAACATGTACGGGCAGGTCGCTGAATTCCCCATAGAGATGCCGCTTCGAACTATGCCGCACGGCACGTTAGGCCGCGGTGTAGCGGTCAAAACACTGCCTCGCGTCCAAGTGCAAAATGAAACGGATCCTAACACGAGGAGTTTATATCGATATTCTAACGCCCAGTATTACTTTGGGTGACAACAAGAAAACCAAGGTGCAGACGTGTCTAGAACTTATTGTTTCTAGTGCATTGTAGTGAAGTGTACATATACTCGTATAGGACTTAGTGGATTTTGAACAATGTCCTTTTAAATACTGTGATACTGTGATATTAATAGAACATCATTCATACCAAATATATGCCATAAAATTCTATGAAGTTCTTGAAATGTAGGATGCATTGGGTTGAAGAAATTTCTGCCTAGTTAAAAAAAATGGAAAGTTTACTTGTTGTGAAAATAGTTATATACTTAGTTGAGGTTTGCAGTTGTAGTTTTGAATTGAGTTTATTGATAATGATTATTAATGAATAACGATACTGAATTGATCGATAAAATTAATGATGTATTACTTGTCAAGCTTTAATATTAAGTAAGTACCTACTTCGAACTTTTTTAATTAAAAGTTTGGCGTTATTATAATATTGTTGTTTCGTGACACGAAATTTTCTTTCAACCGGGTAACATTCAGTCTTACGCGTCGGCGAAGAAATTTTCAAGATGAAAGTGTTTTGATAAATTTTAGCTAAGACCTTTCCTCGTTCTTTATAACTTCCGCTATCTTCCGTTTATTTGATATCAAAACGTGAATATAATTTGCGATGGTTCAAGTCATGTTTTTTAATATTATTTTAATTGAAATATTCTGCTTACCTGTAGACATCCTAACGACAAATGCTGAGGAGCGTTTTTATACTCCTGGGTGAATATAAATATGAAAAAAAATTCTACTTATTCTAACCGAGTCTTCACTGGGTTAAGCGAGGGTATTAAGAACACATCAGTGGCATGTAGGGGCTGCATTATTTTATACTTTTGTGCGGACATTCTCAAACGTTTCTTAATACATAACGAGGCCAGTAAAAGGCATATTTAAGGATGGAGTTAACCTGGAAAATTTTGTGTAAAATATAATTATTAGTCACAAAGAATCAACCGCCTTACGCTCTCAAACATTTCCCCAGTCAGGGGCAACCAACCTTACCCTATCTTGCCCGAGGTTATCAATTTGTATGGAAATGTACTCAACCGATTAAGAAGATTCTGCAACGAAACAGTTTCCTTATACTTGTAATATTCTATTTACCCCACTTGTGAGAAAATTCAATACGAAATTGGAACCCCAGGCCAGAAGTCGTTAGTTAGCAATTGGATTTGATTATGTTGATCTGACTCAAAAGCCTATACGAGGAAATATATGTCCACAAATTATACATATATGAAACATTCTAAAGATGTTACATCGGCATAAAATTATTACGTTTTGATATCATTAGACACTGAAGATATGAAACGGAAAATATAAATATTTTTTTCACTGATACGTTCATGTTATGATCATTGTTGTTTATTAAAATCGACGCAGTCGTAACCTAAAGGTGCATTCAGACTAAACGAGCATTCGCTATTCTATTCCCCACTCTACGAAATCAACGAATCACGTTTTGTGTAATGCTCGTTTGGTCTGAATGCACCTTAAATGGAACTTTTTTCAGAACTCACAAGGTACACCTTGTACATACATGCTTACTATGCAAGAATTCATGATATAGCGTACCTACATATATCATGAATACCAACTAGTTTAACATACTTACGGGATAAACTGAGATTGGCTAACCTATAAACCTGATTAGTCTATACACCGTGTCATAACAAGCATCTGCAAAATGTTAACATCGTATTCTTGAGGTCCAAGGGGGAAAAAATAGACATAATAGACAATTATGTATGCATTCTGTCAAAAAAATCCATTTCGACCATTTTTTTTTATCTTATGATCTTAAAAATACGCCGTTAATAGGTATATCAATATTATTCGGTTTGCTCATGTTACATAGTGTTGAAAAATGATCCGAATTTGTGTGATCACTGATCAGTCACTAAGTTTATTCTTAAGAACTTAAAATTATACAAGTACCCATCTAACTAAAACTCAAAGCCCAGTTAGATAGACATGGAATATTATGTAAATAAAGTGGTTCAGCGTGTCAAAAGATTGAGATAAAGGCCAACCTAGGGTGCGTAGCTAAGATACCAATCGTTATCTCTCAATAACGTAGCTTAGTATCCTCTCTGTTTTTCATTCGTGAGTGAACGTAAGCGTTTGGCGTTTTGTTTACACACCCAGGACAGGCTGTTCTAAGGCATGGGAGTGAGGTGAGCTGACACGAAATGCAATAAAAAAATGGAACAAAAGGCAAAGAAACTGAAGGAAAATAATGTCAACAAATCAATCCGGTCTTAGTCATAAAGCAAAAAGAGCTATATCCTCTTGTATTATGTCGCCTGTGCACAAGAGGCGCCAATGAATGTTGCTTCAAGTTGGTACTATTTAGTAGGTACGGTCAACCAATTTACTAGCATCCTACTTCTGCAATACCAATAGTATGCAGAAGTAGGATACGATGATGACATCGTCATAACCATATCAGGTAAAAACGAGCACTCTGCTGAACAAAAGCCTTCCCAAAAGATTGCCACAATTACCCATTTGCGCCATACGCCATCCAGCAGACTCCTGTGACCTTTCAACAGGTCGTCAGTCCACCTTTCTCAGGGGGCCTACCCACGCTACGTCTCCCGGTATGTGGCTGCCACTTCGGAACATTGTTGCTCCAACGGCCACGTCAGTATAGCTATTCGAAAAGCTATATCATATCAGTTACTTTGGTTCTACTTCTGATGGCCTTATTTCACATACGTTCTCGCTGAGAGACTCCTAGTATAGCTTCTGAGCCCTGAGTGGTGACGGCAACAAGAATGCATTTGTCACATCCCCAACTTTTCCCGCGGGTGTCGTAAGAGCCGACTAAGGAATTGAAGTGTCACTGACCGGTCTTTGATAAAAGATTGATGATGGGCATCAGCGTCATCATAGTGGACACCTTATTGCGATCACCAGTCTGCTTGCCCAGCGAGGCGATTACGGACATTTGCCTACTAATGCGTCTATATGCATAGTTAATAGGGCCTACGTCCAGCAGTGGACTGAGATAGGCTGATGATGTGAGTCAGTAAGTGACAAAATTAAGGAACAAGTCCAAATCAGAATCATATAATGATATCATATTATGGCCTGCACGCCTAAAATTCAGACTTTTAGCTTTAACAAGCGCGAGGGCGAACTAGAAGGTTGAAAATGGCCTGAATGACTTTGAGAAAAGATGGTACGGCCGCACCTTTATTTTGCTTGACTTGGCGGGGGTACTACCGTGCTCCCAGATGTGATCCCTAGTAAGTGTAATCAGTTCTATAGAACTACTGCGAAAGTATGTATCCAGTTCATATAGGGGAAACAAATTGTCATTTGCTGCACAATGGGTTTAACTTTCAAAACGACTGATATGTAAATCACTATTATGTAATTCATTATTTGATAATGTAAGTATGCTATAAATAAGTGTACAGAAAACTTTTTATGTGGTACATCGATTAAACATTAAATAAGATGCACATTCTATTGGTGGTTTTATTTTATCCGCTCATATATTTATTGAGATTGTTTTTCTTGAATTAATAATGAGCGGCCTTTAGAGGTCGTTAATTACTTTAACCTAGTGCCTAGAGATATATTTTAAACTCCTTCCCTCGTATTTTGATCAAAATGTGACATACACGCCAGTATCTCTACTAATGAACAATGAAAATAATTAGACCTTATGTGTCAGCAAGACTACTAGGTGACCAGCTGCATCCCACGAGAATGTCGGGTACGTCACGTCGTTCTTTGCGTATACCTAAAAGTGCATTCAGACCAAACGAGCATTCGCTGTTCTATCCCCCACTGTACGAAATTTGATCGACTACACAATTCGTTGATTTCGTAGAGTGGGGGATAGAACAGCGAACGCTCGTTTGGTCTGAATGCACCTTAAGAAAGTTACAAATACAATTTTTTGTGTATTTTAATTTTATAACTAGAGAATTTTCGCACTTTCCATATATTTCTAAGGTAGCTGTTGTAGCCGTCACGTTCCGGACAAAGTAGTATTGCACCACAAAGACTAGAAAGTAAATACTTTGACAGCATGCTCAATGAACACTTTTTAGTAGCTGCTGGCGTGGCAGGCATGACAACACACGACCTTTAGTGGTTCTTGACCTTCAAGGGGTTAAAATGTAGTCCAATGTTGACATTATAACATACTTAAGGACATTGGGAATAGATCATTTCATACACGGAGACGCTTGGATTTGTTTGTATTGTCATGTCATGTCATTATAGGTTACTTTTGATAAATCCGCGAGTCATCATGAGTTTAAAGATATCGATGTCGATGTTTTTAGACTACTTAAAGCTCGTTCATTTTCTAATCTACGTTGTCTAATCTACTAAACACGTTTCAAATCTATAAGTGCACATTTTCTGCCGTAAACTGCTATTTCCTTGATGGAAAATTTAACAACCACATTGAAAAAATTTGCTTTAAACTAAAATATTGACTGAGCTATTTTGGTTCAAGCACACGTGACATATTTTTAGTGCAAGAGAGTATTTGGAGGATAGAAACATGGAACTTTATCGTAAGATGACTCCGCAGATACAAAAATAGCAAGTCATGATTGAAAAATACGTTTTCTCAAACATGCAATGAAATGTTGTAGTTAAGTGCCAAAAAAGTGGCCGGGAAGTAGCTCGTTGCCGGCCTAGGCCGGCAAGTACCTCTTTTTTAATTTTCATTTGACATAGGGTTGTGACCTGGCATCTTGGCTTTTAGCCAATAATTATCTGTAAGTAATATTAGTATTAAAAAAAATGATTGGCAAATTTATGCAGTTATAATTAGGTATTTAAATCAAATAATATAAAATAAATGTATAATAACTACTCAAAATAATATTTAAAAAGCAGTATTATATGGCGCGATCCGTCGGCCCCGATCACTGCATGCGATTAATTGGACCCAACCGACCGCGTCGTCTAATACCGCTTTTTTAAATAAAAAATTTGCAACTTTCAAACAGGTCGATCTTAAAAAAAAAATGAGGTGTCGGTGTCGTATTTGACTTTTGTTGTGTTTCAAAGACTTAGTTATGTAGTTGACTTATAATTTCTTAGAAAGAAGATGCATTTTTTTGTTTCATTTCATTGCATGTTTGAGAATAGTAGTAATGACTACCGAGGCCGGGAAGTGACTGGTTGCCGGCCGAATATATGTAGACGGCCGAGCGAAGCGAGGCCGGATAGTATTCGGACGGCAACCCGTCACTTCATGGCCGAGGTATGTATAATGCTTTTCTCAAACATGCAATGAAATGTTGTAGTTACGTGCCCAAAAAGCGGCCGGGAAGTACCTCGTTGCTGGCCTAGGCTGGCAAGTGCCACTTTTTTAATTTTCATTCGGCATAGGGTTGTGACCTGGCATCTTGGCTTTTAGCCAATAATTATCTGTAAGTAATATTAGTATTAAAAAAATGATTGGCTAATTGTTGCAGTTATAATTAGGTATTTAATTATATAATTTAAAATATGTATAATAACTACCTACTCAAAATAATATTTAAAAAGCAATATTATACGGTGCGATCCGTCGGCCCCGATCTCTACATATATTCGGCCGGCAACCAGTCACTTCCCGGCCTCGGTAGTAATGTACTATTACCAAGGTGTCTTTTTTTAAACGTTTTACATTTTTGTTTCTACAAATCAATCCAACGATAATGTTTTTTTGGATCAATGATAAATTCATCAAAATGCCAATAGAACCCAATTTAAAAAATCTACCTAGAATATTTTGAGAATTATTTTTCAAATTAGCATGTTTGTATTATTTCCTATGAAAAATTCCGACCGAGAGTGTGTAAGTACCTATGCATGTACCGTAAAGCCGGGTTACTTTGTCCCAAAAAAATGATGTGTTTTACTTCTCATTCGATTTAATTGAAATACAACACATTTATGTTAGAATTAATAAATCAGAAGTAAAGTTAAGAGTGTAATCAAGTAATTTACACACTTTCTCTTTAATAAAATAATACCCAAGAGTTTTTTCTGTTTCGTAAAGTTAGGGCTAAAGTAATATCTTCGGGAAGGTTACTTTGGCCCATGACTTATTTTCGTGTTGTAGCGTAACGCTTATAAATTATGAAAATAAGTAACATGTTTAGACAAATTACGTATAAAATAGCACCACTTGCTCTTACACATTGTTTGTTTTATTGCAGTAAAATTAAGATTTCATCATAATGACAAATGCAAACTAAAATAATTATTATGATATAAATTTACAACTTCATCATAAAAGTCTTTTCACATACTTCTTATTTCGATTAATTCTCACGTTTGTCCTGAATTTCATCGGCATGTAACATTTTTATGCTGTGCTTTTTGCAACTTTTAGATACCTAACTTCCATTAAAGATTTTTTTGTATTAAAACCTATTTAGTTATTTACTTCATGATGTTCCTAATATCTTAAAGTAGATTCATAGCCGCTCTCGTGTTATTCGGTTAAGCAGTTTTCGCGTAAAAATGTTATAGACAAAAAGTTCGACAGACGGGCAGACTTATTTAAAATTAACAGTTTTAGTATATACCGGGATGCAAAATTCATACCTAAAACGCCTGATGATGTAATTTATGCGATGCTTTGGTTTTATGATAAACTTAATTTTGGGTCAAAGTTACCCCCTAGGGCCAAAGTAACCCGGCTTTACGGTACCTACATGGATACACTCTCGTTCAATTAATAAATAATAGTTATACATCTGCTAGCAAATCATTAGTGTCCGACCGAAGTTTCGGTTTCGGAATCTGTTTCGGCCAGTTTCGGCTTAAAAAGCATGTTTTGGCCGAAGGTTCGGTTTCGACAATAAAACTACCGAACCTTTCGGCAGCACCAAAACTATAAACATCGTACATTTGGGTCGCGTTCGGCTAACGTCGGGTCCGTCCGTAAGTAAAAGTGTAATTCTTTACGCACTTTTTCACTATTTTCAAATGGATATACAGATATATATGGTTATTTCAAATCATTTTGATAGGCCACGTCCCCTACATATTGTGCAGTGAATACATTAGTGTCAAATGAGTTTTGCTATAGTATAGGTTGAGAAAGTTAAGAGAGTCTTGCGATCTATTGCTATCTCGTCCCTCTTAAAATTGTGCAGAACTTTTTGTTCGGATAGATTGCCAAACCTTCTTTAATTCCTCCAAGGCAGGAAGTAAGTGAGATAAAATTTAAATCATTTAAAATTTTGCGCTCGACCTACATTCATAAATCAGAGTGGAGTACCTACACACCACCATCTTGATTTATTATTGTAGCCCAGAAAATGGATGTAATAAGGATTTTTTGTATAATTATAATATCTTTCGGTGGCAGTGATAATCGCCTAAATTTGAATAGCAAATACAGACGCTTTTAGGTACAGTCGTATTTCGTGTTCAATCTACTGCAAAAGAGAGACTAAAGAATTCAATATCAACCTAGTTCTGTTACCTACTTTCGTTTCTAATATCAACAAATCAACTTACTTAGTAACTAATTCTAACATGCCACGTTATCTACGTCTACAACGTGTACTTAGATATGGTAAAGATTTATTTTTTTTCAAAAATACGTCTCAAAATCAGTTCAAATAATAGGTAGGTATCTTACTAAGCATGGCCATTTCCTTTTAATGCGTCCATTCATGCATATGCAAGTATGCATTAGGTATCTAACAGAAGAGGCCTATTTTTTTAGGGTGATCTCTACCTGTTATTAGGTTTTTGTTAAATACAGAATAATATGACCTTGAGACCTTTTTGTGTTTATAGTGTTTAACATTACGCAAGATTGCAAATCAAGACACCTTGAAAAAAAAACTGAATGCTGGTACTAAACGGAACGGACATTGTTATTTATTGACATATTTGCATACAAATAATATATAACTCTACATTTATGCACTTTAATTTACAAATTTGTAAAATACATTCTTTCTAAAAATTCGCGCCCATAACCTTCACATTTTTTTTGTGATAAGTATCTAAATACATAAAGAGATGCCTTCACCGAGATTTGTACTCGGGGCCTACAGCTTTACCTACTGTGTCGTACCGTCTGAACTACGGAGGTCGTCAAATGAGGCCGTTATCATTGAATAAGGCACATAACCAGTCGTCATAGGAATCCTTAAGGCAGGACTGACATCGGAAAGAAAGTATCAGGCAATGGATTTGATGATAAAATTGATTTTGTGAGCATTATCAGATTTCAATCCACTACATTTCTCAAAATGTTTGTATGAAACGTTGTTTTTTGTTATCAGATACATTTTTGGTAACCAAAAATGATCGTTTCATACAAACATTTTGGCAAATGTGGTGGATCTGGCTCAGCATCATTAGCTCATACAAACCTACCATTTTTTATGAATATTGAAGAAGTATTCCAAATGTTTTTTTTTCGAGAATTGGACTTGCACGCCTTTATATTCGGTAGTCACCCTAGTTACAAAGCTGGAGGTTTCGGCTCGTTTTTCGGCAACGAATTTAAATATGTCGTCGCTTACGAGTAGTAACAGAAATGAAGTAGTACTGTTTATTGCAAGAACATGGTATATTACAGTTTATAAAACAGTTTGCATTATGTCGTTCTTCCTTCGAGGCATGCAAAAGTACTACATAACAGTAAAACATAATATCTAAACGATAATTGGAAAGAACGCAGAGTTTCAATTAAAACATTACAGATTTAGACATTTATTTTTATTAGGTACATAATTTATCATTATTAGAAATTGATAGACTTGAATAATATGGTATACTAAAATATGGATAATAATAGTACACTGTGCATCAAGGGAGGTAAGGACTCGAGTTAGTATTCCGCTTACCGACCGTGATGCATGCATACAATGTTTTTCATCACACTTGCCGACATAAAAATAAGTTTTAAGACATAATATTATTAAATGACGTACTGAGATTTCTATTACTCCCTAGGGAAATTCACTTTTCTATTACTCCCGCTACGCACGCGAGTAATGGCGCGCTTAGACAGCAAGTGTGATGAAAAATTACTGATTATAATTACCGAATGTCAAATTAAGCTAAATTAACTATTATTGATTTGACCAAACATAAATTATTGAACTGAATTCTTATATTTAGGAGCCAGTAGCATCCACAATACAAGCTTCAGTAGAGATTTTTGTGGTAGATTATTTGTTATATTTTTCACGTAGTGGGTTTGATTCTGTATAATTATAAAAATTGTCAGTCATTAATCATACTAGTACGAGTACAACAGTACATCGACATCTTTTACACATCAAATACCTCGTGAAGTTGTTCCAAGACTGATGCTTTTCCTTCAGCTGTTTATGTTTACGTTTCATTAAGGAAAACCCTCGTCACATTGTTTTAAATAACGCGGTAACAGGGTGTTTTAATTTAAATATGTAGATGAAAGTAAGCGTAATGAAGTGGGAAAATTCATGTTTTTTTTGTTACTTTGGGCGTAATGCGTGTGGATTTTGTGTGCAAGAGTAACCTAATTTTGTGGTTTAACATTCTTTCCGGTTTAAATGAAGGCCGAATTTAAAAGATTAATTTATGCACACTGAATTATTTCGGGGTTAAATATATACCTACGCGGTTATTATTAGTAACCTTCTTTTCACATGCGATGCAAGATGGGTGCTCAGGGCTACAAATAGGTACTTTATTATTAAAACAATGAATTTTAAGACGCGTTAACTTTCCGTGAACAAAAAAAAACTTAATGGCCAAAAGGACAAAAATATCACTTTTTTCAATAATTTCATCATCAGCATCAGCCTATCTTAGTTCGCAGCTGGAGTTAGGCCTCTTCTATTACCTATTCCGCAAAGACGAAATAGGAGACGATGCCCATTACGATACGATAGTGTGGACAAATGGACATAGGTACTAATGTTTTAATGTTTATTTGGGCACAAACGGTAAATACTTCTTATAATTACATGTATCCGTACATATTTCATAAACCAATACAGTTGCCACTAATTAATAAATAGGAGACGATGCCCATTACGATACGATAGTGTGGACAAATGGACATAGGTACTAATGTTTTAATGTTTATTCGGGCACATACGGTACATGTTTCTTATAATTACATGTATCAGTACATATTTCATAAACCAATACAGTTGCCACTAATTAATAAATAGGAGACGATGCCCATTACGATACGATAGTGTGGACAAATGGACATAGGTACCTACTAATGTTTTAATGTTTATTCGGGCACATACGGTACATGTTTCTTATAATTACATGTATCAGTACATATTTCATAAACCAATACAGTTGCCACTAATTAATAAATCAAATAAATTTTAAAATTCAGCGATATAACTAACAGTAACAGTCGGCAAGTTACAAAATTTAGTTATAATTAAATAGAATTATAAGAATTTCTGAGGTTTCGTCTATACAATTGGTTAAAAAGGTTAGGTGAGAAGCGATAAACTAAACTATGATAATGCTGCTGCCCATCATCAATAAAGTTGGAGTGATAATAATGTGTATTTTTACTATCCTCACTAAGCAGCGTTGTGATTAAATTATAGTTAAATATATTGCTTTAAACACGAGACGAGATAAAACAAATCGTTGATACGAATAAGAAATAACAACTAAGCTTCCTCAATTCTATATATTGGTCACAAACTTCGGCCAATACAAAGAATTAAAATTTACGCACCCAAGCGTCGTAACTTTTAATGTGTTACCCAATAAACGTTCAATATCGTGATTGTACGTGACCGGGATTTCCATGGGCAGGTAAATTTCCCGGCCCTTTCTTACAGGAAAGGAATAGTAATAAAAATCATTAAACGAAGGGTCGAGCTTGACCGCCCGTGGGTCACCTGCGGGCAATATTGTCCGACTCAAAACTAATAATGCCCTTATTTGAAAATTTCGTAAGTGTTTGGGCCGTTTGTGACGGGTGTTTCGTGTCGATGGTAACCCCGCACCTCCACCAATTATGTGGGAGGTGCAGGTGTAAGAAGAAACACAGGAGTAGACTATTGAAGAATCGTCATTTAATACCACAATGTCGTAACAGATGTGCTAACTATAGAAAAAATCAACTGCGAAAGACTCTGGTTGTCACGGGATTCGAACCCGCTTCCTCTGGATTGCCGGTCCAACGCTTGCTTCCAATTACACCAGACGACCTTCCGTGAATCACAGCGAATTTAGTCAATGGTATTGTGAAGCTAATCACTAGCGACATCTGTACTCAATGTTTCAAAGGTACTACAACCTTAAGCCACTCAAAGACGTGTGTCTACCACAATTATCTGAAAACTCCACAACTCTCCGTTGTCGTCATTTATTTTAAATTTACGCGGTGCGCGATCGTGACCCGGAGGCCGGAGCCTCAAGGGTGACTGAACCAAATTTAAATTTTATTTATTATGTTGATTAAAATGTCATACAATTTACCCGAAAGTAACCAGTAATGTAGAGGATTGTTATACAACCTCTACATAGGATTTAATTCAAGGATCAATTCCCGCCCTAACCTACTTCATGTCTTAACGACAAACAGGATATAATACTCATCCACCTGAGTCAATTTAGTCGATTAATTTAGAGTGCCTGTCCATGCAAAAGTACAGCCGGCTACCAGCCAAGCAGCAAACCAATACAGCTGAACAGCCGATGAAACGGTAAATATTGAGGTTCCTACTCATAGAAATATATTATAAAAACAATAGTAGGTACCTACATTAATAAGTTAGGCAACTCAACTAGCATTCTATAATATTTATGCAAGGCAATTGATAGAAATCATGCTAATATTCACTACAAACTGACCTGAAAAATAAAGTTGAAAAATGAAAAACACGAAATAAAATGATAAAAGGTTTAATCGAAATTCCATGATGATTTTGTGTTAAAGTATTTTAATGTTTTACAAATTATTGTTTTTTTAGATCATTTAGTACAGTAATAATAACTATTAAAAATACGAGTACCTAGCGTAAGTCCTCTATACTCCGTGACATTGGCGACAGATACATAATTTATTGTAACGAATAACAGAAACAGCAATAAGACACAGGCCATGCACAGTGTAGGCATCCGTAGTTATTCAATAATGGCTGAGCTGATAATGTTCAAAATAGTTTCATTTCAAAGTTTTTTATAAGCCCACAGTGATTCATGCATTTATCTCCTCAAGATATTGGCGTTTCTATTACTAACGACCACTGAGCTATACTGCGGACAGACAGACAAATGGACAAACGAACAGATGGACAGACGAACAAGGCGAAACTATTTAGGGGAGGACCCCTAAATAATATAATATAATAGTTCGTAGTAAACTAGGAAGTTTACTACGGAACCCTAAGAAGAAATAATTCTTAATTCAAAAACACACAGGTGACGTTCTATTTTTAAATTTCTGGCTAACCATTTATGAAAGAACGTGCACAGGGAGCCAATAGTGAAAATATTCATGAGAGGCATGATTCGGCCCAACCTTTTGCGGCAAGATTTGGCAATAAACGACGGGACCGAAATATAATTTGAATGTTTATTGCAATGTCCATAATAAGTATAATCCTGTTTATAATTTCTACATAGGTGAGCAGTTCGCAAAAAATTTGTTCACAATTAAGACAGTAGCATCGTTCTAGATAAAATTTTAATAGCGAAAGCATGGCATAATACAATTATACAGTGGTAATGTGTATGTACAGGTATTCTACATTTTCATTTTACTCGTACGCTTTGTATAACAAATACTTCATTTATGTGGCTGCGACGTAATGAGAGGCTTTAAATACGAGTTATTATGAAACGAATTGCTTAATAGTGATAGTTGCTTAATTATGCATAGTCGCCCACATAACTTTATCTATGGCAGCAAACAATCAAGTTGCAAGCAGCCGTATGCCCTCTTTTAATAAAAAAAAAAGAGTGATTAATGTTGTAAAATGTTGTGCTTAATATCGGTTGTCGAATTGTCGATGTTTTAATGAAACTTTCTTTCTGTTCTGCAGACAATGTATAAAATTTATACCATTAAAATATCATCGCACCCTCTATTTGACAGATTATAATGTTGGAATAGATAAAAGTATTCCACAACATTTCTTGTAGTCCGTCGATGTGCAACAGTAGTTCGTATGACTTGATTAAACAAAATTGAGTAGCGACTTAGTGAGTACTACATACATGTATGCAAATTTTAAAAGAATACTGTCGTTCAGTTTTACGATTACCCGCGTATCACCCGACATTCAACCAAATCGATAATATTTGAAGGGTCCACTGAAAAAACATGTCCAGTGTTTAAAAATTCAGGGCAAATTCACACCTTATTCTGTTAATTAATCTTAGTCTGTTAAAGTAAGGTGGTTTTTTCCTTCTGTAATTTGAATTGACTAGACACGTTGTTTACATGGACCCTTGATTTGTCCTATGGTTAAAGGATATGCAGCAAGAAGAAACGCAACATGCAGCCAAAGGCATTATGAGTTTAGCTATAGAACGAATTGATACTATTACTGCTGAGGATTGGCAAAACATTTGTCGATATACTCGCCATGTCATGAATGTAAAATGACAATAAATATAAATGTCATAAAGAGGAAATCGATCGAATTACAAAAAAAATCATCAGTGCTTGTGACAGCTCTGTCGAAGAATTTATTGTTAGTGACGAACTCCGAAATGTCACTTCAAAATTTTTCTTCAAAAATTTCATTTAATTAAGATGTTTACTTAAAACATATTTTAATAACATATTAAGAATCCATAATCTACAAAACATAATTGCTAAGAAACAAACAATAATTAGATTTTGTATCATTAAAACAATTTGTTACAAAGTAGGAAAATGGTAACGCACGCGATTAACTCTAATAATTTGTGTACCTACAAACTTTTTTTAAGAACTTCTAAGGAGCGGCATATACTTGTAATATATATGGCCCATTGTTTGAAACGTGTGACATCTGTTATACATTTTGTTTGAACTTTTGTATAATTACGAACCTAAAAAATATCAATAGAATTCCAGTAAACGTATATGTATCTACTAGGTATCGGTATCGTTAGAAGTATAGACTTACAATATGTTTCGATGTCAAGAAGATATAAAAATTACCTGAAAGAAAGGGATTACTGCTTAATATTATGTAATTTTGTACTAGAGGAGTGTGTTTATTATGTCAATTATTTTATATGCCAACTTCAAATTTTAGGTAAAATCAATCACATATCGTATGCCTGGATAATTATTAATTGATATCTGGATATAATATCTATCATATATTAGTTTAAAATAAAAATATCGGTAGGATATACAGCTGTAATTGTTTCGTTTGTGTTTTTGAATTAGCCTCTTGCTTTTATTCACATTGTTTTTTGGATTTTTTCTTAAATCAGGTTTGAAACACTTGAAGAGTCGAGGTAAGGAAAAGACTAAAGGTAAATTTAGGTATATGATTTATACACACAAAACCCTATTTACTTTAATTTATCACGTGTGTAAGTAATTTTGCACTTTACGCGGATCTGTTACCTGGACTGTGCGTTGAAATACTTCAAATGCATATTGCAAGAACGGTACTTTGGAATATGCAGTAATTCTTGCGATCTCTGAAAAGGCAGCAAAGCAATTTTAGGACCGCAGACAGAACTAGTGGTTCTGGCGTTCCCAGGTGTCAAGTTAAAATTTTTAATTTAGAACTCTTTCCTCGGCGCTGTATGGAGAACGAACCATTAAGAGGTGGCCATTATAAAGAGACACCTGAGCTTGGAACCATTTGGCTTAGTGCCGGGGCCGTAAAATGCCTGTTTTTTTCTTGGCTGTCAAACTGGGCAGCGCCATTTGAGGATTGTCCGTGAGGATGATAAATAAAAAAAAAATGTCTTTTACTTTAGCTGAAATTTCAACCTATGTCTATTCTAATTTTCCTGGTTGACTGGTCTTCTTCTGGTCGCCTACACGAGGTGGAAAAAGCCAGAAAGTGTGTAATAATAATGTCCGATGACAACTGCCGAAAGATTACAAACCAGTGGATGCGACTAGCACATGACCGAGGAGAGTGACGTAATAAAGGAGAGACCTACAAGTATAATACCCTGCAGTGGGTGATGGACACAGGCTGAATAGATAGGTAGGTAGATATAATAATACCTTAAATACTTCAAATAACATATTCTTACTTTCTCCAATATGGTAACAGAGAAAGAAATGTACATTTTTCATACTAAATCTTGGACACGGAGCATAATTTTATTTTATGTTTAACTATTTAAAACATGTTTTTGTCGATTTACCCCGAAATTCCCCGAAATTTCAATGAGTAAATAAAATATTTAACTCATTGAGTAAAATTTGGTTTGTACAACATTTTGTTAGTTTATTTCACATCGGGTGAACGTTTAAAGAAAACATACGCAAACGTAATGCCAACTACGAATAGAGCTAAAAAGAATAAATTAATAATTAAATATATAAAATTAAACGGAATGCTGCAGCTCTACCTAACTAAAAGTAACTGTTAATATAAAATCTGCATTTGGTTTAAGTTACTAGGTCATATTTTAATTGTACAATATATATTAATTGTATTATTTAGGTAATTTTATTACATAATTACAAATTAGAGAACTACAAAAAATTATAACTTAGAAATTACACAAATTACTAAAATTAAATTAAAATTAAATGCACACACACAGCTTATCACATTGCAACCCCGTCCCTTGCCGTTTCTGGTGCAAAAGTACCCATAACGCTGGCAGCATTTCCACGCTGGATAGCCATGGATAACCTTTGCACCAGAAAAGACTATATTTTAATTATGTGTCCTGAAGGCTTACCGTATTATCGGGCAATTTTATAAGGATTCTAATTTACTAGGAAAAAATATCGATTTGATACAATCTCGCAACAGGCGACCACTACATGCCATGACCCCAGATTTTCAACTGCCGTATAATTCATATTATTAGTTATTATTTATACCTTAATGAAATCATACAATAACAACACAACACGATTCATAAAACAAAGAACGTTTAATTAACATTCCTGGAATCCACATTTTCCTTTACTGAAACTATGCACATTGTTTCAAATTTCGATTCCTATTTTAACCAAATACAAGTATACTAAAACAAACCGAATCCCTCGGTCAATGAAACAATTGAATGTAGTATTACACGTTGTAATTATAATATTATTTTATAGTTAGCCATGCCAAATTTCAATCTCTTGAAGCCATCGGTATGATAAGTGACGTTTTACCTATAGGTAAAACATGTATCTATTCAAATAGAGAATAGGTACATTTTTTGATGGGAACACAAATAAAACACATGCAGCACACCAGACACAGCAGTCCAGCAGTGGCCGAATGGTTTAGGTGGGTTGAAATCCCACAATTATATATTTCTATCTATTTAACCGTACCCAACGGTGTGTACCGTTCACGTTACAAGAAAGTATAAAAAAAAACATTCTCACTTTACTAGTAGAGAGGGGGGGGGGACTGAAAGAAAATTTATTTTAATATTTTATTCTATTACTTTGTCGGCGTGATTAATATGTATACCTATACCAAATTGCAAATAATATATCTAGTATTAACGGCCAAGGAGCTATGCTTTGGATAGACAGACGGATATACGAACTGATGGATTAATGGGTAGATGGAAACTATAATGGTTCCTAGTTTACTATGGAAACCTAAAAATGGATACCCAATGATATGTCAAAACCCACGAACCATGAACTCTGACCCATTTATGTAGAATGATTTACAAATGAGTTAAATTAGATACATGCAACTGATACAATAATGCCTGCTTTCAGAGAGACGGCGGCGATTCAATTATAATTGAACAAAACAGAGTTACAATACTCTTATCTAATTTAAAAGCGGTCTGTCGTTAATCGTTATTTTAATCTCGTCTTTGTTGCAACACAACACCAACCTATTTTCCGAAAACGAGCTGTAAACAACATTTTGTCGAACATCAATTCTAATTCCAAGGAACGTTCTCATTGAAATTTACCGATTTGCTTGGGGAATAAAGGCCAGCGTCGAAGTAATTTATAAACTATTAGTGTTACCAAAACAAAAAAGTTGGAGCCCTGTAACAAAAAACTGTTTCGATGAAGTGCATAGTTCTCGAGATAATTTAAATTTCAGAAACCAAACTTTCAATATGACTTTTTTCCTGTTTTCACAACTAAAATATAAATATACAACGCATTTAAAATCCAATAACTAGTGTTTAAAAATGTGTAGCTTGCCGTGCTTTAAAATAAATAATTTTATTTGTTGGCTCGTGCTCTGAACACGTACGGTTTTTTCTGGAAATCTTAATGAAAGCACGCTCACATCGTAAATATGTATACACCAGTTGTTTGCCTTTCATTTTAAATATTGCGACTAAAATATAAACATATTACGTTTAAATTATCAAACCACAATTAGAATGGGATTCGGAAGTACTGTTGATAAAAGAGTGTATAAGTCAAGCTAGGATATATTCATATATGCATAGTTTAAGTGCAGTGACTTACAGACAATAGATTAATTAATCACTAACTACATCTATAAACAACTCTTTTCTTGGTAAATGCTGTGTGATTTGTTGTGTCAACAGTACTTTCGAATCCCTTTCTGATTTCAGTTTGATAATATTTTATGTCATCATCATCATATCAGCCGAAAGACTTCCACTGCCGAACATAGGCCCAAAGATTGCCACAATGACCGGCCCTGCGCCACCCGCATCCAGCGGTAAGAGGATTTTATGTAAATGAATATAAATATATTATGTGTATGAAAAAAATTTTGTCATGTACTACAGTACAGTACCTACTTAAAACAAAATTTAAGTGCGAGATAGAGACTGTTTATTACTTGATTGATAAATATCAGTCATACCTACTCCTATTTGCATTTTGTCTAAAGTGCATGATTAAATTAAAACCGAGGAGATCTGCAGGACACCCGGTCGGCAGTCCATTTTGCATGTCAGAACTGATGGCTGATGGAGCACGACAGTTCTGGAGAGGCAACCACGCACTGGAAGGCACAACGTGGGAAAGCCCCGATCCGATGGACGACGATCTGATTGAAGTCGCGGGAAACTGTTGGTTGAGGGCGGCCAGAGACCGTTCATGGAAGATACTTGGGCGATATTTCCAGCAGTAGACGTTTTTTGGCTGAAATTATGATGATGAACGATGTCTACAGTGGAAGTCATCACATACTAGAAATATTTCTAAACAGTTTTTAACACACGTATCGTACTACAGTTTTCGCTTTGCGATGCTCATGTCAAGAGATGTCCGACTACTTACCTATCCCACATCTCGTACATCAACAATTATTACAATATTAGCGTGACAACAACTTATTTCATATTAATTAGCCTGTCAAACTCTGCCTTAATTTTATTTCAGCTAGTCATAAAAACGGTCACTGAACTGTATATTAATAGGAGAACAATAGCAGATAGCAACACCCAAAACGATTTTACGATCACATTTTAGGATTTCTACATTTTGGGAGAAAATTATAAATTTTAAAGGGTTACACATCTGTAGTTGCGGGCGTCCATAGACTGCAGTAACTGCTTGCCATCAGGCGGGCCGTAAGCTTGTTTACCACCGTCGTAGTATAGAAAAAATCCCTGAAATAACCCTATGATGGTTTATCATTACATTGATTGCAAACAAAACTGTATGAAATATACCTAGTATATTTTGTAAACAAGCAAAGTTTTTTTCCTCTTAAATCCTGGCAGTAGGTATGATCGGCGAAAAATAAAAAGCTGGCGAAAAAACACCGACTGAATATTATAGTAGCCAAGTTTTGTTTGAGCTTCAGCATACATTAACGATGTTTAATTTTTTGTGGCTTGTTTTATTTTTAGTAAAAGGAGAGAAACGAAATATTGCAGAATTGAATTTTAGTTTTTTGATTATTTATTTTCCACCCTTCATTTGTGTGTATGAGTAAGACTAATAGTTAGCGCACTTAAATAGATATGCATGCAATAGATGTGTTACCATGACCGCGATGTAACGCGTGTACTGCTTGCTTAGTTGTCAAACGTTGTGTGTGCCTACGTTCTGTCATTGTCAAGTGCAAATTAACGATTCATTTTGAAGTACATTGCTTCTCAATTAACTTTTCTTAGAAAGTTGATAACTTCTAAAATTAGCATTTTAGATCGAATAATGTTCACGGTTAGGCTAAAAATCTGCATCGTATTCCTCGGTTTCAATAAAAGCTAGTATCATGTTAACACACACTGTAGATAATGCCAACAAAATCGCATGTTTTATTGGAATTGATATAAACAAGATCTTGGCAAATCTGTACGCCTTCATGGGTAAAATGAACTACCTATAGAAGGTTCCTGATTATTAAAAAAAATAGTTCGAACTTAGTGGCGGATATAAATTAAATCTCGACCAAAGTGAGAGTTTTGAATTGAGACGAGTTACGAGTTTCCGTTTCACACGTGTAAGTTTTTCAGTACAGATGGCCCTCCGGAGTTTTGCCCTGACAAAAAATTGACCACTACTCGCACTATGGCGTAAAATAGGCATCGTTTGTACACTTTAACCCCTCGTGTGCAGCGAGTTTTTTTTTCATGTAGATTTTACATACAACGGCTTAATATCAGCTGAAATGAGTTATCTCTAAACCTATAGTGAGGGGTATCATTGAATAGGTCTCTTAAAAAGAATAAGGGTCTTAAAAAAAGTTTTTTTTAAAGTCAATATTTTCCAAGATAATCGCTTCAGAAGAAAAAAAATTGTCCCCCCCCCCCTCTAACTTTTGATCCGTAGGTCTAAAAATATGAAAAAAATCTTGAATAGTGGGCTTAAAGAATACTTTAAAATAAAACAATTTTGAACATAATCCGCCTAGCCGTTTTTGAATAACTAAACTGAGCTGAGCATGGCCTGACATGCTCTTGGTCGGTTTTTTATTGCTTTTCGACTCACGGATAAAAAGTTAGAGGAGGGAACCTACACATTTTTTTTTAATCTAAAGCGATTATCTCCAAAAATATTGACTTAAAAAAAACTTACTTTTGGGACCCTTATTCTTTTTGAAATACCAATTTGACAATATTTCACACTAAATTAATGCAAAACAAAAAAAAAACATCTCCACTTTCATAATAGCTACCCGATTTGTTTTTTCTACATTTTATTTCACTTTTTAGGTGTGATTAATATGTATCTATCTGCACCAAGTTGCATTTTTTTTGTATTAACTGCCAGCGAGCTACAGATAGACAGACGGACAGTTGGACAGGCAGACATGGCGTTCTTAGTTTACTACGGAACCCTAAAAATGATCTTGTAATGGTTTGTAAACATATTTTCTGAAAGAGAGGTAACTATATACGACATAACGGAACTACAGACGAATAAAAAATATGAAAAAAAACAGTATTGTAAAAAAAATAAAACTAATAAGCTTCCATAGCTACATAATTTGGTATCATAAATTGTAAACGTTCTAGGAATTGGTAGACAGTTTGTGCACTCTAAGCAAGTTACAGCAAAGCAAATATTAAATATAACTTGAAATATTACCAAGCGCCACACGCTTAAATACATGCCTTTATGAGATCTCTTCGTTCGATGCCTTAGTCAGGAGCCACGGCAGTGCCCCCGCCAAGTCGAGCGTAAAGCAAACACTGCCATACCGTCCTTTACTGGAACCATTTTGCTGCATTTTCAGGCCCATTATTTGAGAACCTCTGGATAAGACCAGAATGCAGAAATTTTCATAATCTAATTATTTGGAGTCGAAACTATGGGTGTAAAACTTTAAAATTGACACGTGGGAACACTTTAGCCAAGAAAAATGCGAATGTTATTGAAAATCTAATTTTATTCCCTATCTCGGAATTTTAAACTTACAATATGTGGGTGTGTAGATATGTATATTTTATGTATGTGCTATATCAAGTCAACTTGAGAAGTTTTGTTAAAGTTTTGCACCCATAGTTCCGACCCCTACTAATAAGCTATAATCATATATTATTATGCCCTTATAATCCAAAATTTCAAGGAGTCTGTAAGTTATTTAGTTTCATTTATGACTTTCACTTACTCACGATAATCAGAATATCTACTACAGAATATACTTGTACTTCCCATAAACTCAGAGAGCTGAATGCTTAGCCAAGTTGCCAATCGCTAACGCTTAGTAGCGTATCGTAGTTTTCCCTCTCTGTCACGCTTTCATATTAGTGCGAAAAAGGCAGTTAGCTGCCTTTCGTTTACGATTGACGATTAAGCGTTAGCGATTGGCAAAAAATATTGGGGAAAATATAAAACTAGTATTGTAAAATCAGGAAGTGATTTTACTAACAAATTAGGGGGAGAGCTGTAGGCTGGTTAACCTAATGTCCCTAGCACCCTAAACAACCCTAAACTCCCTACAGCCCTAGCCCTATCATAAGTCAATAATATATAAATAAATATAATAAAGTCAGGCAGGATGTCTGCCCCGTGAGACCTAAGGGTACAGACGGAAGTTTGGAGGATATGGGTAGTGTGGTCAGGATAATCACTGCTAGTTACACAGACTCATGCAACTAATTAAGGCTGAAGGTGTCTTATGCCACAGTGATGGAAGGTAGCCTGGTGGATGAAGCAAAGTCGGTGTCCAAATAAGAAAGAGAGTTTATTTACATATTCACAGGTTATTTATACTAACTTATTTCTATATTTGCGTAATACCACGCTGCAGTTTCTTGAGTTTAATTGCAAGCGTAGTATTTGCAAGTTCTTGTCTCGGTGCAGTTTCTTGTCCCAGATTGATGCTGCTGATGTCGGTAGGCACATGTTCACTACACGTGAACAAGTATAATCGAAGATCTGGAGTACCTGGTGACCCAAACCAAATACAACTAGCTTAAACGTATATACCCCATCTTTCAGAAATAAAACCGTCTAAAATAATAAATAATGACCGCGAATGGGCAGCACGAAAAACTGTTGCTGCTGCAACAATCAAAACCGGAAAAAAAGGTTCGTAATAACAAAAATCTGTCAAATAGGAACCATAGACTTGACAAACTCGTGTCAAGTCCATGGTTCCTTATATTTATATATAAAACATCTTAATTAATACTCTACAACGATATTATCCTTTTCATCACACTTGCTGTCTAAGCGCGCCATTGTTTGCGCG
The DNA here is from genome assembly GCA_025490895.1 of Thaumatotibia leucotreta. Lineage (NCBI taxonomy): Eukaryota > Metazoa > Arthropoda > Insecta > Lepidoptera > Tortricidae > Thaumatotibia > Thaumatotibia leucotreta. Next base: position 7,665 of record JALPQI010002775.1, on the reverse strand, counting down.
CGCAGCGGGAGTAATAGAAATGTGAAATTCCCTAGGGAGTAATAGAAATATCAGTACGTCATTTAATGATGTTATTTCTTTAAACTTATTTTTTTGTCGGCAAGTGTGATGAAAAACATTGTATGCATCACGGTCGGTAAGCGGAATACTAACTCGAGTCATACGTAAAATCCCTCCGCCTAACGGCGTCGGGCTTCTAACACTCTCGTTAGTAATTCCGTACTTACCTCCCTTGATGCACAATGTACTATTCTTGCCTATCAGTATGTGGAGTATTAATTAAGTAGTGCCTATTATTATGCTAATTCAATGCGAGACCTACCTACATACATATAATATGATTAAAATTCCCGGAAAATAAAGCCAATTTATAAAATGTGCTATTTAACTCGACATCTAAAAGAGTAACAAATCCTACGTGGCTTTTAACATAACTTGCATCGCGTGGTGAATGTAATTTGCATACAAAAGGTATTATTTCTACCATCGCCATTTCTCTTACGAGTACCTACCAATCCTTTGTTTAGACAGGATTTTAATTAAAAACCGTTCAAATATTAAATGTCATTCAAAAAATGATGCGGAATAAGTAGTAAGTAGTTAAATTAGGTACGATACAAGTACGAAAAAAAAGTTCCAGACGAGTGGCGAGAAATATAATCATAAATCGCCACAAGTTATGAATTTTCTCTTCGCACGTGTGTCGTACGACGTTTTTCAATACATAATTATGGTCCTCCAAAGTTTCGACGAAGAAATTAACTATGTAGGTACTTCTTGCACTAGTACGTAAAAAATCACCATCTGTACTTTTTTTTTTGGATATTGGCGTACAGCATAATATTTAAATAGGTGATAGTTTCAAACAACAGTTCTCCTCCAAAGCCTAAATTATGAGTCTCTGGTCCCTTGATTGACAGAGTTAGGTTCGTTTTATTCCTCTATAGTATTGAATTTTTTTAGAAATAAATATTCAATAGCTTCAATTTCAACTGTAAAAAAAATCTTCGGAGGTAAGTATCCTTGTAAAATTATGACAATTTTTTTATTATAATAATATTTTGATTATCTTTTTATAAATGTTTATTTTTTTCTATTTAACTACGTTATTTATGGTGACCATCTCATTTTTGATTTAGTAATTTCCGATATCCTATCTATTATTATCTCAATTAGTGACCAATTTAAAGTCAGTCGTTGTAAAGCAAAGCTATCCAATTTCCGCACTGTCGAGTGAATATCCCTTGCCTCTAGACGACGGTAGAGGTTTACTAACAAAGCGGTTTCTCCTTGAGTAAATTCTTCTAGCTGTATGGCACTGGTCTCACCGCGAGCTACTAAGCTATGAACTATGGGCTATAAACACGAACAAAAGGTACGCATTCCCGTGCAAAAAAAAGAGACACGGCAATACTCGCCCGGCGGTGATAGCTGATAGCTGGGCGTGTATCGCGGTGTCTCTTTGAACATACTCATGTTACTCATACACACTCGGTCAATGAATACGGGTCAGGTGATTTTTTTCATAGAAAATAATGCAAACATGGAGATATTTATAGTGTAGGTAAAATCTATTTTTAAATCTGGTTGTATTGGAATTACCATAAATTTATAAATAATCGGCTTGTATACACAAAAATGTAGACCGTTTAAGAAAACCATCTAAATTGTAAGGTAATACGAGTTTTTAAATTATGAGTTGCTATTTTTATATCATCTGACGATAAATTTAAGTTCCGTGTTTTTCGGATCGTGTGAAAACTTCAGGGAAATTCTAATACAATTAGATGTTTAAAACGTTCCACTTGTATTATAAAATTTATAAATATTTATTTGAAATACTTGTAAACAGCATGTTTCCAGTATTTTCTATGAAAAAATCCACCTGATCCGTTCATTGACTGCGAGTATAGCTTAGTAGCTCGCGGTGAGACTAGTGCCTACAGCTGTAACCCGCACATCTCGGTTGACCCCGTGCCAATATAATGAACAGGTCATCCCCGATTTTCCTCAGCCACGTAATACAAAAGGTTTATGACGCGTAAACCATTGATGGCGGAGTGAGATACGTCGTCGCTGGCACGACGCCAAATTTAAATGATAACTCAAAAGGAAACACTGGAAATCATTTGCGTGTACGGGATGTTTTTGTACGATTAAGATCATTTCGAAAACATCTCTCTCGTTTATTTCAGTTATAAATACTGCAGCCTTTCCCGGCGCCTACTGAATTATCTTTATCATTTACAAGTGCTCTAGCGAATTTCGCAAAGTGGATTTTAAAGGTAAAAAGTTTAAAAACACGGTAATGAGTAAAAAGCTACAAAATAAACCAAAATGGAATTTATTGTTTACCGCTGTGAGAGTTGTAATTAAGTAAATAGCTCTGTATTAATAAATAAAACAGAAATATTTGTTGGCGTATTCGTGAATCATATCAAATAGGTAGGTATGTAATATTATTATCACACGGTAACGTTAATAAGTATTGTGATTTATAAGGTCGAAAGTTAAGTATTTAAAGCGAAGACGTTTATTAAATTTTGAATGAGGCGAAGGGCTCAAAACAACAATCCAGAGCGTAATAAAGTCCCGCAGCGTAGTGACGGCCAATTCTTCCCGTGGGTTTGGTAAGAGTCGACGAAAGGGTTGAAGTTTCATCGACTGTTCCTTTTATTGGAGATGAGCAACGTCAACCAAGCGTCAACGGTATCAACGTTCAATGTGTTATACAAACTCATACTGGGTGCTTAGACAAGTTGCCAATCGCTAACGCTTAATCGTCAGTCGTAAACAAAAGACAGCTAACTGTCTTTGTCGCAAAACAAAGACTTACGGAAAGTCGAGAGACAGACAGAGACAGAGAGAGGTTGAAAGACTGACAGAGACGGAAAACTACGATACGCTACTAAGCGTTAGTGATTGGCAACTTGGTTAAACATCCTGGTTTCTAAAAGTGAAAATTAGTAGTTTTCAAAATAAAAAGTCTATGATTAAATATTCACTATCGTCATCAAATTATGTGGTTCACAATTTCGCAAAACCGCGTATTTGTCGCACGAAAAACTCGCATTTCATCCCTCTTAGCACGTGGGAAATGAACCTAAAAATAGGTGTGAAAATTATACTTACCGTCATCCCTGAATCCCTCATTACGCCCAAAAATGGTATGTAGGTACCGTAAAGATATCATTTTGCTCTCTCAGTCTACTAATTATATGAAACTTTAGAGATTCTCGGACAACGAAAACTCTACCTACTTATGTAATATACCTTGACTAAAAAGTCAACAGTCAGGCAAAAGCCTGTTTGCCAAAACACCCTCAGGTCACAACCGTAAATCTTTCCTTGCCTACGTAAATGAAGTAAGATTAAATTGTAATTACGTTATTAAGCCTTGTTATTACCGTGTAATTAACTTTAAAGGCGTAATTATTTCGTTTTGATTTATGTTATTGCCTTGTAAGTCATTAAACATAGACATTATAATTATCTCAGTAAACTTGATAAAGTGGTAACGAAGGTAAGATGTGCGACTTGAGGATTAAATAGATAATACAGGGTGTAAAAAAATTACTGTTCGTTTATAGGCTCATTAAGTACCCTATTTAGATTAGGAATGACTGCGAGAATTGTTTTTCGTTATAAAAGTCACTATATAAACAACCTATTGGAAGTTTTTTTTTTCATTGTTCTCACACAACGCATCACCACTTTATACCTAAGTATGAAGAACACCCAGTATAATGATTGTAGGTCTATATTTATGTTAAAATGTAAATCGCGACTATAATGATTTATTTATTTAGATCTCGAAGTCCATATTTTACTGGAGCGGTCTAACCTTACACGAGGGAAATTTTTGAAAGTTTATGTCCAAATGTCGCTTCTAATCATTATTTTGCTAGTCTTATGATTCATCTATACATAAGGAGTGTACCGATAAAACCTGGCAAATTCAAATGACACAGCTCTTACCATGTCAGGGAGTATTGGGATCCTCGGAGTCGACATTTCCAACGACGTCCAATTCCGATGTCACCTAGAGGGAAAAGCTACGCTGGCATCCAAAAAGCTCGGGGTGCTCAATAAAGCGAGGGGATACTTTACTCCGGAGCAAAGACTTCTGTTATATAAGTCGCAAGTCAGACCCCATATGGAGTATTGCTGTCACCTCTGGGCAGGAGCACCTGTATACCAGCTTGTACCCTTTGACTCGGTTCAGAGACGAGCTGTCCGAATAGTCGACGATCCCAGACTCACAGGCGGTATTGAACCCTTAAGTCTAAGGAGAGACTTCGCCTCCTTATGTGTGTTCTATCGTCTGTACAATGGGTTGTGCTCTGAAGAACTGTTCGACATGATGCCAACGTCCACTTTTCATCATCGCACCGCTCGCCACCGACTGGGCGCTCATCCTCACACCTTGCAACCTAAATGGTCGCGCACCGTGCGGTTTCAGAGGAACTTCCTCCCGCGGACGGTCCGTCTGTGGAATGAGCTCCCTGCCGAGGTTTTCCCGTTGGACTACAGTATGGGGTTCTTCAAAAGAGGAGTGTACAAGTTCTTATTGGGTCGGCAACGCGCATGTGACACACCTGGGGTTGCAAGCGCCCATAGGCTACGGTGACTGCTTTCCATCAGGCGGGCCGTATGCTTGTTTGCCACCGACGTGGTATAAAAAAAAAAAAAAATGAAAAAATCGGGTCAACATAGTTAAAAAGCTGTAATTTCTGGCTTTTGTAATTAACTAGGAAGTCTTATATTAGCTAACTTTAGTCCTTTTTTGAAAAAAATGTTTGAAAAATAAAGTTTGGAAGAGGTTTCGATGAAGCTGTACTGTGAGTACCTGAAGTACTACAGTCAGCTAAGTTAAGACTTCCTGGTTAATATCCAAAGCTTGAAATTATTGTACCTAACTACGAGTATATCGATCCGATTTTATTATTTGAAATGTACAGTTTTTTATCGGTACACCCCTTATGTTGCTACCCGGAATACTACTCATAAAACTTAGCAACTCATAACCTGTAAAAGCTTTCAACACGTATTTTCACGACGCATTGAATATATCGCCTAAATTATCTTCCCGAAAGCCTCGCCTCGTCCTCAACACGGCAACGGAACATTCACTTTATTATTTCAGAATGCGAATAAAGTGTTAGCTTGTTAGACTATTCTACATGGCGCGTGTCGTCGCGCGTGACGCGAATGTACAAAAACGCATCAGTTTTGATACCTCGGCTTATCAAGTTTGTTGTACGTTTCTAGCGGGACCTGACGGGGATCTGAGCCATAGACATAAAATCATCATCATCATCATCAGCCTATGATAGTCCACTGCTGGACGTAGGCCTGTCCTATTAACTATGCGTGTAAACGCATTAGGAGGTAAATTAATTCCCTTAGACCATTAAAATCTTTTAATATTAAGATTTTGGCTAAGGCTTGTCATGTGTATGTTCATCTTCATAAATAAACTGTTAAAATTATTATTTTCTTAGTAATTTTATTTATCCACGATCAACGTACCTGCTCTTCTTGAGCCTACTGGTATTATTAGAGATGATGGTAAGAGACCTGATGGTGTGTCTTTGGTTCCTTGGAGCTTGGGACGGATGTTGGTATGGGATGCTACTTGCGTAGACAACCTGGCACCGTCCCATCTTCAACGAACTACGTTTATGGCAGCCGCTGCGGCTGAAAATGCCGAATTTTTAAAACGTAATAAATACCTATAAGGGCCTCGGCAAAGAGTACGATTTTGTACCGTTTGGCGTAGAAACTTTAGGTTCTTGGGGCCCCAGCGCACGCAAATTGTTTGCTGAAATCGCGAAACGTCTGGTTGATGTAACTAAAGACCGAAGAGCTGGCGACTTCCTCGCACAACGCATCAGTATTGCGATACAGCGAGGAAATGCCGCCAGCATCCTCGGTACAATGCCACAAGGGCCAATCTTAGATATAGGTTAGGTTAAGTAGATTAGTTAAGATTTAATCTATGTACATAAATTGTAGTTTTGAAAAAAAATAAAAAAATAAAAATTCTCCATAAAAAAAAAATTATTTACGCTAATATTATGCATTGATGAACCATAAGTGTAATTTAATTCTTTTTTTTGTATTTGTAGTCTGTGTGGATAAAATCAGGAATTAACATTACGAAACGAAATGTATGGTCAACTAATTGGAACTCTAGGCTGCTCTAGAACCATTTCAAAATGAAAACTAGTTTGAAATGTCTTACAATCTGATTGATAACGTTACGTTGGTCACCTTGGTCACCATTAAAATGACTCAGTTACTAGAATTAAAAATTTTGACAGTTGCGCAGCCTTTTGTATGGTGGATCACTCACTAATCATGTTAGTACCTAGCGTGTGCTGGACAATATCTTCTAGCAGACTATGCCACTTTTGCTCCTGGGTGACGAGACAATGTCGAGCCATGCTTGGTGTCGGGTTCCCCAGTTGTTCAAAAATGGCTGCGCCGGTTATGTTTAAATTGTTTTATGTTAAAGTATTCTATTAGCCCATTATTCATGATTGTTTTACATATTTTTTGGACCCATCGTCAAAAAGTTATTCTGGAACGATTATGTCCAAAAATAATGACTACAGAAAACAACTTTTTATAACCCTTATTCTCTCTCTTTTTAAGAGACCTTATTTAAATGATACCCCACACTATAGGATTACAGCAAAATAAAAAATATCCCCAGTTCTTGAACAAGGGTATTGAGATGGACCCATTTACATATAATTATAGCGGATTTCCTTTTAAAATTTCCACAAGATAAACGGTAAGTAATTAAGTAATATCAATATCATTAAATTCTATCAGCGGGAAAACGTGTTGAAAAATCTCAACTATTTACGTACGAAATGTAACGGGTCGCGTGGCTGCTATGATAGTTATTTAAATAATTATTAGTTGTTTAATTATTTCCCTATGTGACTATCGATGTTGTAGTAATTGTTTAAATAACTGACAAAGGATTTTGATACTTTAGATTTCATGGACAAATATTATTTATCGGTTTTATTTTTTCAATAATTAGACTATTTAAAGGTGAATTAGGCTATTAGTTATTTATAAACAAATAATTAATGGCCGAATTCACCTTTAAATAGTCTAATTTAACTTTAAACGACTAAATGAGGAGAATAGAATTCATTGATTATCAGTGCCATAATTATGATGAAAGTCGTCCATATAAGTGCGTGTGATGTTGACTTACGGAACTGAAACTTTGTCGTACACAATGTTACTTAGAGGGCCTAGACTCACACAATGGGCTAAAGAGTTTTTCTTTTTCATAGAAACAGAAATCATAGTATCCATAGAAAAAGCAAGAAATCCGGCATAGCTCACAGAATTGCACGGTTGAATCACATAGTCAAGAAAATGAATGGCCGTTAGGGCAGGTTACTTTTAGAGTGGAAACTACGTATGGGAAAGCTCAGCATTGGACAGCCCCCTACTAAGTGGACAGATGACCTCGTCACGAGGGTCCGAAGGCGCGTGATCGAACTTTATGGCGTGCTGGAGAAGGCTTATCGCAGTATGTCTGCGGCTGACTAGATGGATATAATTATTTACCATTTTTTTAGCGAATTGTATGAAAATGAGCTCTATAGCACATAGTAGGAATAGTAGAAGTTG